>JANVCC010000034.1:24908031-24960864 GCA_025345505.1 Todiramphus chloris collaris
AAAAAAAAAAAAAAAAAAAAAAAAAAAACAAAAAACCAAAAAACAAACAAAACAATACCAAAAAAAAAAAAAACCCACCCAAAAAAACAACCCCAATCAAGCAAAGCAAGCTACAAATATTTTCATAAATAGCTTTTTGGATTTTATTTTATCCAAATCGCACAGTGTGCCTGCAGTAAACAACTGAAAAGTAAGCATCCCTGTGTTTACTCTAACGACTCGTTCTGTAAGTGATAAATCTCCTCATATATTATTAAATAATGGGAAGGAAAACAAGATAATGATCAACAGTAAAATCCAAACACAGATTGTAATCTCAAATATCAACTGTCCTAGCTGATGCATTTCTGCCTGGTGTTTAGTTGCCTGGCCTTTCTAACACCTCTAGGGAGTCAGACATATTTACCTGAAATTGGAATGCATGGAAGCAACTTTATTATTTACAGTTTTGCTGTTTAATTGTCAAAAACTGTCATTCTGTGATGACTGCTCCCTTCAAGAGCCGGCTTGCTCCTCCTTGTCTGGTTCTTCTTGCAAGGATTTCTTCATCTACCCTAAAACTACACTCAAAACCAGAAAACACCAGCCATGCTTCGAAAGCAAGTTCTGCTGGATCTTTTATACCTCGTGGTGTGTAAGGAAAAAGATAACCTTTATAAACACTACAGATTATAGAGAGATACTCCAAACCCGCCTGGATGCGGTCCTGTATCACGTGCTCTAAATAAACCTGCTTTGGTGGGGGCGTTGGACTAGATGATCTCTAGAGGTCCCTTCCAACGCAACAATTCTGTTATTCCATCCCGGGATTCGCTATCTGACCTACTAGCAGAGGTAAGATGCTTTCAGGATGATGACTGTCAGCAGGGTAGCGAGCACTGCTCTACCCCTACCAGAGCTTTCATCCCATGGCAAACCTCTCCTTCCTCATCTGCCAAAACAAGCCAAAGTCATTACCTCTCAGAACAAATCAACAGTATGCCAGGGGAATTTTATTTTTGCCCATTTTAAATGCTTTCTAGGGTTCTTATTCCCCTGCAATTTTCTTCCTCATATTTCAAGCAAAAAGATAAAATCAGTTTCTTTGCTTCTTACTTCCCAGACCTGTCTGAAAACCCTGTTACTGAACACCCAATTTAGAGCTGTCAGCTCTGGCATCTTTTATAGTAATCTGACTTCAGAGTGCTCATAGTTTTCATGTACTTCTTGATCAAGTATGAAAAAGAACAACAAGCAATTTTTATTTCTTTTTAATATTAACAGAGCTTCCTTTGGAAAGCACACTACTTACAGGGGACCAGAGTTCAATTAATTAATTTATTTTTTTAAACTCTTCCAACGCCCACTCTCATTACTTTCTCAAACTGGTCTGAAAAAAGATACATCCAGCATTTCTACAAAAGATTACTAGAGGGCACTGTAAAGACACCTACAAAAGGAAGAAAATTTATTTCTGCTCATCATCCTGAACAATAGTACTTTGACTTTTCCAAGGAAACAGCTACCATATGTTAGCTACTGACAATACTGCATTTGTTATAGCAGGTGAAGAGGAATTTCCATTTTTTCCTAGAGTAATGGATTTTCTTTCCTAGAGCTCCAGCCTTCTGTGCTCTCAGGCACAAAATTTACCTCTTCCAGCATATGCAACAGTAAACACAGTGGCTTTCAAAGGGTTAAAAACCCAGAAATCCCCATTTGTAAGCCTCAAAATATATGTTGCACCCAATGCAGGCAAGATGTTAAACATGTAGCAAAAGATTCCTCCACCTTTCCCTACTTGGGTCAAGCCCCCCAAAACTCAAGCTCAGACCTGAGGAACTGGTTCTCCCAAGTACTCACCAGGGCCAGACAAGCTCCCCGTGGATTCCCTGCTGGGTTGCAAACCAAGCCCAGACAATCAGGAAGCAGAATCCTTACCTCAGTCATTTTATTCCCAGACTGGTACTTCAAAAATGGTTTAGAATATAAACGCAGGAAAAAAAAAAAAAATCCCCACACATTATAAGAGAATTATTTGCTGAAACCAATTACTTAAATATTTTTCCAAGCAGTAAACACACCATGGCATCCAAGAACTCTACATGAAGAGTACATTCATATTACTATTCCTCAGACGCCAACAAGGTTACGGGGCACCTAACAGAAGAGATCTGATGTAGCAAATTCATTTAAAGACAGGCTTTAAGGGAGGCAAGGGTTGCAGTTCAGTGAAGGATCGCCTCGCTTGCTGCCCACCTATTCACTTCAGCGCTTCGGGGAGATTACAGGGATTACAAAGGCTGTTTGCAGGAGAAGCGTGAAGAGCAAGGGGGAATGCTGGTATGAAGTCAGGGGTGCTCCAATCACAGGCAACAATCCAAAATAGAATAATGGAAGATGTATGAGGAGGAAAAGAAGAAACATTGGTTTCTATGGGGAGCTTTAAGTGAAAAAAGGGTTGCGCATTTAAAAAAAGATGTGTGCAAGGACCAAACTGAAAGCTGCTGAACATCGTTTCCAGTGTCTTCTAAAGAGAGACCCTCTGTCATGCTTCATAAAAGAGGAGAAAAATTCTTAACAAATACCTTTAATGTTAGATCAAGCAAAAACTTATCTAAGAGGACCTGGCAACAGAAGAACAGCCGCATCAGATCTGAGCAAGAAGAATCCTTTTAAAACAGTGTTTCGTCACAGCAGTTGAGAGCAGACGTCAGGGAGAACCTCAGAGCAGAACAAACATCCAGCAAAACTGCCCCAAATCCAGCCTCCGAGAATCTCAAAACTTCCAATCAAGGGACTGCTGCAGTCAGCTCAATACTACTGGTGGTTCCTTTTCTCCAAGAAACTCCAAACTGCCTTGGGGGAGTAAAGGAAAGAAGGACAGAGAGCAAAAGAATATGAGTTTCAGCATTCAATTTCAGGGTACCTAATTTAGGGGACTAGCACTGAAAGATTAAGTCAGTTAATTCTGTACTCTCGGCATAGCTAATTGTACAGCCTCTTTCACTCCTGATTTTCTACACTAGCAGAGCAACCACCATCCCATCACTCTATTGATCTGCAGCATATAAAAATTAATAACCTTAGCAATTTCTAGATGAGGGTTTTATTGATCTTGCAGGATACTAGCAAAAAACTGAGGAAGGCGGGAAGGTAAGGAAAAGATGCACCTAAAAACACTGCAATGTGTTAATAGTAATGTTTAAGAAATATTTTTTTCCAAGAGTGTTATTTTAAAAACATAATTACACTAGTTTTTTGTCCCCACATTTCAACATTTGCAGCAGATTCATTATATGGGTAAATTAAGTTGCAATAAAACTGCCCCTTCATGAATTTAGGTCCTGATGCTGCTCTTGTAAAAACAAGCTGACCAACTCTAGAGTTCAAACTGAGGGTTGACTGTTGGTGCCTGAAGACCCCGCTAGCACTGTAATAACTGCGGCATACAATGCCCTGGGGTAGAGCATTCGATGGTCACCGAGGAAAAGCTGCTGTAATTAAGAGTTAAATTAATTGCTCTAGAGGAAGGAGGAAAAAGAAATTCACACACTTGACACGGAACAGAACTACAGAAAGATAAGCAAGGCACTCTACACAACTTGCACAATTTCTGTAGTTTTGACCCCTTGGAAAATAAGAATGAATCTTGAGATAAAAAAATTGTCCTTCAATCCAATGGAGCCAAAATATGCCTGGATTCCAGATCCCAACATCACACCCCTGCCTCCAAGAACACTCGCTCGCAAACTGAAGCCTGTGGTTGGATCAACAAATCACACAAGTGCAAAGGGCCTGCCACACGTGAAATGCTGCTCAGAGAAAATACTACATTGGCAAAGAGAAGAGTGGAAAGATCAGCTCTAATATTCCAACCAATGTGTCTCGGCTGCGCTGTAAGTAGTAGAGATATTTCTGAAATAAGCAGTTATGCTTATTTTTTGTATTACTATCCTGTTTTGGTACAGAAAGACAACAGTTAAACACACTGAACAACCACGTCATCCCCTCGTACAAACACTTTACAGTGTTAGGTCCATGGCTGCGGGTACCACCGCACCAGCACTTGCACACTCTTTGGGAAACATCTTGTAAAGTTGAGCAATTTATAGCTCTAATAGGGTAGCAACCACCTGGCCATCTGCATCAATTACCTTAATGATATATCACTTAAAATTCACCAAGTCATGGGCTTGATACATTTTCATTATTTTTAATTTATATTTACATATGCCCTCCATATATATAAGCTTTGTCTATACACACAAGTTATATAGAAGTTACAAATATACAAACACCCCCCCACAGCCATGTATACCTACCACTGTCCTCAGTAACTCATTTTTCAGACCTCCATTACTATTTGAAGACAAGCATCTAAAATTTTTTTTAAAAAAAGAAAATCAAAACCATCCATCAAACATGTCTTGTTAGTACCACCGATGAATGAGCCATATAAAATTAACACATATATGTGTTAATAAATATTCATATTTTTATATATATATAAATGCTTACTAAAGCATTTGACACAGTCTCCCACAGCATCCCCACAGCTAAACTGAGAAATGTGGTCTGGATGATCGGGTAGTGAGGTAGATTGCAAACTGGCTGAAGGACAGAAGCCAGAGAGTTGTAGTCAATGAGGCAGAGTCTCGTTGGAGGCCTGTATCTAGTGAAGACCCTCAAGGGACAGCACTGGGACCAGTACTATTCAATATATTCATCAAGGACCTGGATGAGGGAACAGAGTGCACTGTCGGCAAGTTTGCCGATGACACAAAACTATAAGAAGTGGCTGACACCCCCAGCAGGCTGTGCTGCCATTCAGCAAGACCTGGACAGGCTGGGGAGAGATCTAATGAAATATAAACAAGGGCAAGTGTAGAGTCTTGCATCTGGGAAAGAATAATCCTATGTAATAGTATAAGTTGAGGACTGACCTGTTGGAGAGCAGCATAGGGGAAAAGGACCTGGGGGTCCTGGTGGACAGCAGGATGACCATGAACCAGCAATGTGCCCTCACGGCCAAGAAGGCCAAGGGCATCCTGGGATATATTAGGAGGGGTGTGGTTAGTAGGTCAAGAGAGGATCTCCTCCCCCTCTACTCTGCCCTGGTGAGACCTCATCTGGAATACTGTGTCCAGTTCTGGGCCTCTCAGTCCAAGAAGGACAGGGAACTGCTTGAGAGAGTCCAACACAGAGCCACAAAGATGATTAAGGGAGAGGAACATCTCTCTTACGACGAAAGGCTGAGGGAGCTGGGTCTCTTTAGCTTGGAGAAGAGACTGAGGGGTAACCTCATTAATGTTTATAAACACATAAAGGGCGAGTGTCAGGAGGATGGAGCCAGGCTCTGCTCAGTCTCAACCAATGATAGGACAAGGGGCAACAGGTGCAAGATGGAACACAGGAAGTTCCACATAAATATGAGAAAAAACTTCTTCATGGTGAGGGTAACAGAACAGTGGAATAGGGTGCCCAGAGAGGTTATGGGGTCTCCTCCTGCGGAGACATTAAAAACCCACATGGACACGTTTCCATGTGACCTCACTTAGGTGGTCCTGCTCCAGCAGAGGGGTTGGACTAGATGATCTTTCAAGGTCCCTTCCAATCTCTAACATTCTGTGATTCTGTGTGTGTATTTAAAAAAAAAAAAAAAAAATATATATATATATATATATAAAAAACATGGCTTACAAAACCAGAATGTTACTGAACCAGACTTCAGGAAAACTTAGCAGATCCAGAACTGTTTATAACCAGAGAGACATTTTCAGATGCAGAAATTAAAATCTGGTATCCAAATCAGCTCCAGTATTAAAAAAAGAGAGGGTAACTAGTCACAGAAGAACAGTATTTTAACTGTGCCCCAGAACAAGTGAAGAAACAACACTCACCAATGTCAGAGCCCACCAGGAGAACAGTTTAAGCAGGAACTCAAACTCACATCACCAATTTAACAAGTCCTTCAAGATACTTTTATTCCCCACTCTGAGCAGTGGATGAAACTCTCTACTTGTGTCATCTCAACAACACACCGGTTTTACAAGTTTCAGTAATTTTTTTTTTTTTTTCCATCCTCTCAACTGCAAGTTCTGTGCATTGATCCTGGAAACGTTTAATGCCTTTTATACACTTTGTCTGGGTCAAGATCAATAACACTCAGAGAACGCCACTGTGGTTGAAAGCCAGAGTGAGGCTTTGGCCAGCTCAGTGCTCCCTTCCCAACAGGGAACATCTACCTACAATCAAATTGCTCTACAGCAAACAGGAGTTACAGCTTTGCATCAGTGACTCCAGATTAAACAAGCTGGCCCAGGGACAGGACAGCCACCTCAGAAGCCTAAATCAACCTTGTTTCACACACCAAGCCAAGACCTGACAGAAATATTTGCAAATCTTATTGATCCTTAAGCACAAACATGATCTGGCATAAAAAATAAAAATCTCCACTTCTTATCTACTGCAACTTCATTATTTCAAGCACATTGAACATACACAGAATAGAGCGAGCTATTGGAATTTTGTTTATTACTTTGTGATGTATGAAATCAAAGAGCTATACTTCAAGAAGGCAACTGCAGACTATTAACAACATATTTGTATTCGAAACAGATCTATATAAAAAAATAATAAATCTAATTGCACTAATCTTTTATTATAACTTTGCAGTCATGTTATTTTACCCAGTTGCCGTTTTTCCAGAACAGATTCCTACTAGGCTGGTAAGTGAGCGCTTTATAAGCCAAGAAAAAAATAGCCAAACGCCTCAATTTAACTCCTGATTCTCGATGTCTCTGCAGAGCGGGGGGGATATGGGTATCTCCACTTCTCTGCTATGGGTATCTCCGCTTCTCTGCTAGGGACAGGGAAGGAGGAAAGCACCAGGGTAAGCACCAACATTCCTGGCAAGCAGTGGAGTTGTACGTTTAACTTACAAACCACGGGATGTTAATGGGGCATGTCTAACCACCATCGTGTTCCCCATTTGATCTCAGTTGAAAGCAAGGGAAAATGAACGAAAAGACCAGTTTTAACAGCCTTACGCAGATTCTTATCTCCTCTGAACGTGGATTAATGAAACGGCATCCTGTTTCATTTTCTAAAGAAAAAACAAAAGCTTTCATCTAGCTTGTTTACTGACTTAACCTCCTAAATTCCCATGAAGCGCTGTAGCTTTGCTGTTTTTGTCAGAGTAAAAGAAAAAGCGTAATTGTAAAAATATTTGCAAGTCTTAGCTTTGCAAATGCTACAGAGGTGTGCAAAGGAAAAGCAGAGTTCTCTGTTCTTTTATAATACAGATCATTTAATCAAAGTGGGAAAGTAAGCATGTTGAAAATGAACTTACATAAGAGTGGAAATGCAAATACTGCATATATTAAACTATTACACAGATATGGGTATTACCTGAATTACTACGATAGTAATTCAGAATGCTTAAGAAAAGCAAATTTGTGGGTCATCATTACAAGAAATTTGCTTATTTCCCTTTTATCCCCATTTGCCCATAACTGTGAAAGTTCTCATCTCACTAAATATGTAAAACCTCCTCAACAATTATTTGAGTAAATAGTGCAAGACAGGTTGAGCACATAAATTCTCCTTAGATTCAGCTGAGAGACATCTCCTTTTAGTTACAGTCATTCTGCATACTCAGAAGAGGCCCACACCAGAAAAAACAACACAGGCCAACTATTGCTAGAGATGCTACAGACCCCTGGCAGGATCAGATTGTTCATAAACAGCAGACAGTTCAGTTCACTTCCAAAGTTTCAATTTAGGTTGTCACTCGTCCTTCTGCCACTCATCATTGTGAGAAGCCTGGCTCCATCTCCTCAATTAGCTCCTTGCAGGTACAAGCAGATTGCCCTGAAGTCTATCTCCTCACCCCAAGACTTCTTTAGGCCAAACAAGCCTCTCAAAGGACACACTTCAGCTCCTAGCTGTGCTGTTAAGAGGGCCAAGTAAACTCGTTCCAGTAAAATTAAGTACTTGACATTGTCATACTGGGGAGTCCAGAACTGCATGCAAGATTCTGGATGCAGCCTAGGGAGCATCCAGGTGACTTTCCTCTACCTGCTAGCTCCAATGCAGCTAATTGTGTTTGAGGTAGGAACTGGCATGTGTTCGACACTCCGACAGCTACCTGGGTTGGCTGCTTGAGAGGTTCCAGTGCAAGATTTTTCTCTGCTTAATACAAAGCAGGAATTTTCAGCTCAAATAACATCAGGACAGGACCCAGCTCTGAACTCTGCATATCCCATTGGAGGATGATACTTGATTCACACAACTTCATTTTTCAGCTGTTAAACAAACCGACAGACCTGATGAAATATTAATTTGACTAATTATGGCAACAGGACCGCAGAAGGAACAACTCCACAGAAACAGAGCAATACCTGTTTTCAGCACTGATAACTGCCAACGTTTCAGACATGGAACAGATGGTTCAAAAAACCTGTGCAGACTGTGTTGATCTCAGCCTTTGCTTTGGCTCTGCCACCTAAGTTTTTAAGATGCAAAAGCTTACCTGACACGGGAGAGTTAAGCGTGAGCTGCTGAACAGAGCTTTTAAGTGAAGACAGGGCACTATGCCCTTCCAGTTCATAGACTGTCAACAGAATTTAACATCTTCTCGCGGGAAAAACATTTACTTCCATATAACACAAAGCTCCCCAGCCTGTTTGCATTGCAGAATCAAACTATCTGGCAACTTAATGCCCAAAATAAAGTACAAGTTGGTAATACTTCACAAAACATGATTCTGATGTGGTTCTGAGCTTCCTTTCACACATAACAGCTGAAGGGGTTGCACATCCCAGAACAATAGAATCATCTAGATTGGAGTGGACCTCTGAAAGTCACCTGGCCCTTACCCTCTGGAAAATCCCACCTTCCCACTAGAACCTACCAAACAGAGAGACCTAGTTTTCTCTTCTACTTTACCTTTCTAGCTAACATTAAGGTAAGGGTTTTGGCATATCCTTCATATTTGCATGATGGTCAATGCCTGCCGCAGCAAGCTTTCTGTTTTAAATAATACCTGTTGACAGAACTGCATTAAAATAGAAAGCAATTTACACAAATAAGTTAGCTCAAGCATCATGGCCCAAAACAAGTTCCAAAAGATGTTAAGGCAAAGCGTATCCCAGATTCTTTTAAGAATATCTGCTGTAATTTGCCCATCACCAAAATTCTACCTTGAAGAGAAAACCACAGACATTTTCAGCCAAAGGGCAGATCTGCTACATGTAGGCATCCACCACTGACCACCGTCACATGCTATTATAAAGCTAGAAATTCCCTTTCTCTCATTTTCCCTGTCCGCTTGAAGGGTTTATGTAAATAGCCCGTACAACCTTCTCCTGAGAAACTTCCCTAACTCAAACATACCGGTAGAATCACATCATGAGATTGCACTCCCTGGTTAAGTTGGCTATTAACACATAAAAGCTATGTTCAAGGGGGGAAAAAAAAATAAAGCTTTATTTCAATTAATTCCCAGCACATGATGACTATCACAAATGTGAAGCTATATATTCTAGCAGAATAATTCACACTTTCAAGCAAAAAATTCCAAGAAAAAAAATGTCAAATAGTGTATGGTGAGGGGGGATTTTGATTACTTTTTGGTGTGGTTTTGTTTGTTTGAAGAACTGGAACCAGAAAACAGAGCTCCTGAACCACCTGCTTTCAGTCACAAGAGGGATGAAATACAGCTTTCCAGGACAGCCAAGCAACCCTGTCACTGTAAGCCATGAAAAAGTCCCAGACAAGAGCATCTAGAATCATCATATCAGCTCCGTAACAGAAACACCCACTGCTGCAGATCTGATTATAAGAGCAAGTGGGCAAACTGGAGTCGGGAACTGATCAAGAGAGGCAGTATTTATGAGGTGATGCATTTTCAGGACAGCACTGTTCTGCATAGGCAAATAAAACATTAGTGTGTTACCTTTTTAAAAAAAAAACTAAAAATAAAAAATTTTTAAGGTTCTGTAAAGCGTTGGTTACCTTAGATTTTCTGGCTTTGCATCACACAATACTAAGATTCTCCTTTACTTCCTGCACTGTCATCTTGCTTGCACATGAGGGGGGATATCAATCACACAGCATTAAGTAAAATAAGATGCTTTGCCCTTATTTCATTAGGATTTCTACGCAGCAGAGATTTCTTACAGCCAATATTAAAATGCAATCACCTTGTCTCCAATGTTTTAAAATGTATAGGTTGCATCAATTAAAAGTGGTTTGCGTCTTTGGAAACACAAAGTAAAAAAGGGAGGGACATGTTATTCCCATCTTCACGCTTACCAGTTTCAGTTCTACCAGCATCTCCTTCCCAGATCAGCACACCCAACCACAGCAGGCCAGGCAAGGCCTCCTCCCTGCTTTGAATGAAGATGAGGGAGAAGCTGGGGGGAGGGGGGCGGGGCAAGGGGAACGTTAAATATTCGGCACTAGAGTTTGTGCCAATAACAAAAGCATTTCACCACCTGTGATATACTGAGAAAAAGGTAACACTGGGTACTGGCACTACCTATTTTTGACCATGACAACAAGAGCTCATTAAGTTTGCATAACTCGCTTTTAACTCCTACGGAAAAAATTAGTATTAACACGGTCAGAACTTATTATTAGACTAAGGTGCCTAGGATATCTCACTGATTAAATCAAATGGCATTAATTTTGCATGCGACTCATAGATCATTCCCTAAATACTATGCCAAAAATATAATTGAGTCCTCATTAAGTGATCAGATGGGAAATGGGAGTTCTTTCCCCACTATACAATTCAAGGTTAAGATGCAGCCCACCAAGGATTGCTGAGAACTGCCACAGACCCTCACCTTGAGTAACCACACAAAGAAAGGTCTGGATTTTATTCACTCCAGATCCCCTCTTAGCACCCTCCTCCTCCTTCCAGCTTACTGGTAACCTTGAAAAAATGAGATAGGTGGAGCTACTAAATAAAGACAGATTTTTCTGTGTAGTCAAAGGGGCTTAAGAAAAGGTGTGTAATTTAATACACTTTTCTGCATAATTGGTTCAGCCATAAATACATTTTTTTCCATGTGAAATATTTTGCACGGGTGGCATTTCAAGTCTCCCCAAATCACTGATCCATTATTGATCTCAGCTGAAAATACACTATAAATTTTTCACTGAACTGTCAATCAAACCAGGTCAACCCTAGCAAGATACTCAGAGTACTAAGAATCCAGAAGTAAACAGCTGGAATGAGCTGTGATATTTCCGATCCCGTATAAGGAAAGGAACTTAGAAAATCATATTTAAACAGCTCAGTGGACTGCAGAGGCATTTGTACTTCAGCAGATTATGGCCTGATTAGGGTGAAAGAATGTGAGCCCTATTTGCAGAATATCAGGAACGGTATTTTTGAAAACGGTTTTCTAGAGAAAGAGCTGACTTCTGAAATCAGCCTCTTCTAACTCAGCTCCACGTATCTGAAGACACTTTCAGGTGTGATATACTCAGCCCCCCCCCCCCCCCCCCCCCCCAAAAAAGTCAGCACACTAGGGCTGAATGATGAAATAGAGGGGGTTTTAAGCAGCACCATTCAAGGGCATAATCTGGTTTTCTTCAATAATTACTACAGCTAACTGTGCCACAATTTTTTTTGTTTTAATTCTGAAAACCCCAGAGAAACCCCTTACAAAATATAAAAGCAAACCAGACAGGTTGATGCCCGATTCCCAGCACGCAGCACCCCCCAGCCCCTCCATAGCTCCCAAAGCAGGAAGCATCGCTTTTCCATTTTTGCCTGTCAAAGAAATCGGCTGAAGGGGGAGGCCCTGCCTCAGTAGGCCCCAGCCACTGGCTACCAGCCCGGGGGGGGGGGGGGGGGGGGGGTGGGCAAGGGGGCTGGGACGCCCTGGGACTCCCATCCTGCCGTTGCCATGGCGACACCAGTTGAGCGGGAGCCTTTCGCAATAACCAGGCTGTGGATGCTCCAGGCTCTAGGGTCCCTCTCAGAAGGCAAGGAAGCACTGACGGTTCCTTACACACACACACACACACACACACACACCCCCCCCCAAAGAGGGGTAAATGTAAACCCTCACTTCAGCCGAAACGAGCAGGTAGTCTCACAGTCATTTTTCCACCACGTGAACAGTGAATACAAAAGAAAACTAAAGGCAGGTTATCACAACCAAGGAGAGCCACAGAGAGCGGTAAGAACTGCAGGAAGTCAGAGGAATTGAAATATTAAGGCTAAGTGTCAAATAACAAGTTTTGCTTTGCCAGAAAGGCAGTTTTTATTTGCTGTGGCAGGAGTGGAAAAAAAGACCCATTTTATATACACTCGTACTTTCCTAAAAACTCTTATTTGCCAAAGTTCCAGGGAAGTTTTAATGAAGAACACACGTAGATGCAGGCTGATGACTAACTGCAGCATACAGGGCGTTCTTTGGCTCCGGTCTGAGGTGGGTAGTATTTGAATTAGCCAGTGGCTCATGAAAAAAACCTACTATTTTTTTTATTTTCTCATTCCCTACAGTCTAGTTGGTGAAATGAAAATAAACCCAAGAATAACTTACCATCGTAAAAATCTTGGAGTTATAGCTTTGGCTATTAGTTACTTTTTGAGATGCTGGCATCCGACTAGTTTTCTGCTACACTTCCTTAAAATAGACTATTATGAGATTTGTATTGAAAATCAATCACCAGGAGCTGCAGGTAGTCCTGGCCTCCTTTTGTGTTCTGAGGCACATCAGTCAATCTGAAATAAAGCGCTATCATCCGACTCGCAGCCTGCGCCATGGAAATTCTGCCTGCATTGTGCTGCGAGTCCCAAAGACAATGACATCACTTGTCTCTGAGTGGGATTTGTTGAAGGTAAAGGCGTTATGATTCCCTTTCACTATTATTTCAGAAACTATGGCTAAAATGTGTGTTGTCCTCACAGCAATGGTGAAAAAAAGAATGATGGGAAGAATAGTTTTTCAGTCATGCCGCTCCAGCAGTAATGTTTCTTCCAACTAAGCTTTCAGCAGTCAAAAATAGGAAAGATTATAGACACCAAGCCTGCAATTCAATTCAAGATCTCTGTTAACAGCAGCAATGAAAAGAAGGAAAAAAAGCCCACAAAATTCCTCCACTTAAAGCACAATCTCAAAACATATGCTTACAATCCTGGAAATCTTTGAGAGACGCAGCGTGGAAAACAGCTGCAGCTGAGCTTAGAATGAACGCTGCAAATAAATGCTAATGAGATGCTTATAGATCCTGAACAAATTGATTTACTCAGATCTTGTCGAGTGTCTCCCATCAAGGGTTTGTCAGAGTAAACAACCAAATCCTTATAAACAGAAGTGACTCATTCATTACAACTGGAAATGGAAGAAATAATAAGCCACGCTTTAGTTCAGGAAGACGATAAAATGAGCTATATGCACGTGAATGTACACATTATTTAAAAGAAAAAAATTAAAAATTATACTTTTGAAACCACAATTAGATTTGCATCAGCATAGTGAAGGGTATTGATACAAATGTACACACAGTTCAGCTCACTAGAAAGTTACAGAACAGTTTGCAATGACTTGATTACATTTAAACACTTGGGAAACACTTATCCATATAAAAACTGCATGTACTAAAAAAAGCACTTGTATAAAGCTTTAGAATAAACCCAGGTAAACCACATGTAGAATGGGTTTATATTCATATGTTGAATTGTTTTACTGCACATTGTTTTTGTACAACCTGCGTGTGTGCACCTTGGAAGCACCTTGGAAGCCAAACAGGTGGTGAACCCATTCTCTGAAAATTAATCTTATTTTTCGTAAAATTGCATACGATTAGGAATGTTATGTAGGAAGATAAGTTTATTAATGCTAATGGTCTTTAGGGATGTTGCGTGTCGTCCCCCCCCACCCCCCAAAAAAAAAACATTTAGAAGGAAAAGCAAAGAAATGCAAGACAATTGGATCCCTTCACCCTTCCCTTCTCTGCACTCCACTCCCTTTCAACTACACAAAACCAACTTCTGAGGTTTCAGACTCACCATCAGGACCAGGGGAGCACACCTAAAATAAAGCACAAGTCTCCAGATTTTCTACACTCCTCATTTTAAACCGATTTCAACATTTCTCAGAGCAACATTAGGAGAAAAACCTTGAGGAAAAAAAAAAATTTAAAAACCCTTCCCTCAAGAGCCCCAAACCTCTCAAGTAAACGACAAACACAGTTCTATCAATTGCAAGCTACAAAGAAGGAAAAAGAAATCTATCACAAGAATTCTCTTCTAGGGAAAAGACAGAGTTCCTGATGTTCTGCGTGCGACACAGTTCTTGTCAGGGCAGTCCCTGTTCCACTCGATCACGTCCCTGTGAAGGTGCAGCATTCTCGTGATACATTAGCATTTCCTTCTGCATCCCCTATTCTCCTTTTTGCTAGTTTGGAAGCGCAGCCTCCTAGAAGTCAGTAACCTCCTGCCCGCTTACAGAGAGAGGGCAATCGATGGAAAAATCTTTTTAAACTTGAGACATTTATGGAATCAGCGTAAGGACACCGAAATAATCAGGAAGCTCTTCTACCTTCCCTCAGCCACTTCACAAGGCAGATGTACAATACAGCAGTACAACACAATAGGATGTGCCCTTTTGTGAGAAACACTCAGTTCTGCAAAATAGCTCTTCCGGGGAAAAAAAAAACCTATTGTAACTGACTCCCCACTCTGCAACTGTGGAGCTTAAGAACAAATCAACTCACTGTTACAGACACAGGGACACTTAAAATTTCTTTATACTGTTCCTTCACCAGATTCGTACTGGTTTGCTCTTTTTTTTTTTTTTTTTTTTTTGGACTCTTACAAGCTGTAAACATGTGGGAAAAAAAACAACAAAAAAAAATTTAAAAAAAAATATATATATACCAACCCAACTAACTTCAGGCAGTGGCTCTCATCTCTCAACAGGCAGGTCTCCCAAAAGTAATCCTATTTTTGACAAAGGCAAGAATAAAGAGGACAAGGAGAGGATAAAACCAGGACAAAATATTTTAGTAGTATCCCAAATTCCCGTCTCTCTCCATCTGCAGCCAGTAGTCAGAATTAAAACCAACTTACTCAGTTTTAAAAAATGTCAAAGGAAACCCAAAACCAGATGCTCCTAACAAAGTTACAATGCTCCCCGTGAAAACGGACACCGTGCAGAGCAGTATTCCTCCACCTCCAAGAAAGGAAACAAAATGAGGTTCACAACATGACTTTTAGTTGTTTACTTTGTTTTGTTTTGTTTTAAGAAAAAAGCTCTGGGAAAGAGACTGAGATTAAAACATAAACAGGTTATTAACTACAGTAAGAAGATACTCTTGAAGAAAAGTTGAAAGAGCTTTCCATTTAAGTTACAAACATTCATAAGGATATCTAGCAAGTGTAACAGGTTTTTGTAATTTAAACGGTATTTTTATAAAACAGAGTTAAGCTGTTCAATTTCAAAAAGTGAAAGAACATAGATTAGGAGGTACCAGCAGTAACCTTTTGGTGGTAGGAGTTTCAATAATGGTGTTTTGGATCCTTTACTTCCATCCTCCAGAGAACAGGAATGGGATTTCAACCATATACAGAAGAGAACTGCCAGATCTGGATTAGCAATGCCACAACACACCCAAAGGAAAGCTCGCTCTTAACTCCTGGGTGCAAATTAAAGGCTCCTGTGAGCTGCTCATTTCCCTACGATGCCATTTTGCCTTTTAAAAGAAGAGCCTCGGTGACAACGGTGAAGCCATTATTTAACCAATCATAACAAAAGTAAAAACAAAGCAAACATGCAAGCGTACTTAATGAAGCAATACAGAGAGATGGGGATCGCTCATCCAAGCAGTGTTAGTTTTCCACACAAATAAGGATTCTTGAAGGTTGAGCATTTTGCAAAAGCAAGGAGCTTTGCAGCGCTGTGATTGAAAAGTTAACTCGGTATAAACTAGAAAGACATTGATGGAACTCACCTATTTTCAGCTGTTTCCAGCATTTGCCTTAAGAGTCCCCCACCCCAAACCTTGAAACTCCATGTAACTTACAATTCCTTTGCTCTCATTTGAACCACTCTGGTATGTTGCTTTGTCCTTCAAGTGGACTAGAGTAAACACCCTCCCACACCAGAATTTAAGTGTTTGACATTGAAAGTACACTCCCAATCCCACCAGTCTATCCCTTTGAGGAGTACAGAGAAGTCGCCTACAAGCTCCAACTTTCCCTCATGCATTTCAGACTTCCCCATTCTTTTGTTCTTGCAAGAAAAGAATTTACCAAAGCTCTTCAAGAGCAGCACTATAGAGCAATATGGAGCGTAGAAAAGGTCTGAGTTTTGTGGGTTTTTTAATTTTAATTTGCGTCTTCAAGGAAAATTTAAACAAAAGCAACATATGCAATAACTATGAAGTTGCAAACATCTGGATGTTCACTCATCCCGCAAAAACACTGGCATTTTTCTAAATATAAAAGGGAAAAGATATGGGGGCCTAACCTACACTAAATCTCTTATTATCCAACTTCAATGCCTTTTCCATGTCCTATCCTTTTCATACTGAGCTCTATAAAAGTTAACCCTAAGCTCTTTGGCAGAGAACTTTGGCAGATATGTGATACAGGACCATGTTTGACACGGACCAAGCTTTAATTACTTCAAAATAAGCTCCCCAGTGCTTCATCTCTTCTGATGGAACCTGGAAGATTCTCAAGGCTGTATTTGCCATCACAGAACACCCTGTATTGTAGAAGGACATGCTTGCTTGAATTTTTTTTAGGAAGCAGGCATCTATTAATCCTGTGATTGTTGGTTAACAGGTACTGGATGTAAAAAAAGATTGTAAACTCGGTAGCACATCAACAGTTCACATGTCTTGTTGGGCTGCCACTGTGCTAAGGACATCAGAGAACTGTCAACCGTGACTCCACAAGCTGTACCTGTCAGCTGAGCACAGCAACGGGCAAGTTCAGTTTGGGTGATTTCTCCCCTCAAAGCTTTAAAAACACTTTACTGGCTGCCTTCTCCTCAGTGCTCAATGCTGTGAGGCCCTTCTGAAGTGCCTCACCATGAGCACAGCCCGTGACTACCCTGATCCACAACCCAGCACAATTCACTAGGCAGCAGAAGATACACTGAACTACATTTTCCTCCACCACATTTTTACAGCAGCTGAAGGTACCAATCTCCAAATGATTTAATTGGTTTACACTGGATGCCGCACAGAAGTACAGCAAAGTTTTACATAAGAGATTATTTTCTGTTGTGGATCCCAACACACATAGGCACAACACTGATGCTTTGCCCATGTTTCCTGACACTCAGTTACTAAAGAAATAAAAGCTACAGGTTTAAGAAAAAAACTACGTGTTATGCTCAAGGCACGTTTATCGTTGAGAAAAACTAATAGGACAAACACTTTCAAATCGCAGCAACTGCATTTTCGGCCCCTCACAGCAATTAAATATTGACACTATTTTCTTTTGTGTAATTTAAGGCAAACAACAAGGATAAGTCATAGTAACACTGAAAAATAAAAGCGATATTGAGATGACTGAGATGTCAGAAAGCGCTTGTTTAGTAACTGGCCAGGAAACCCTAAAACTTCATTATTCCTCCCCATAAGGAATGCCAATGCTGATTCTCTTTGTTTGCTGTCCTCGAACAAGGCTGGATGCTTTTAAACATCTTTACTGTATTTTCAAAGACATAAATTACCCATCTACCTTCCTAGTGTGTTTCAGCTCCCGAAATAAAGTGTCTGTGGAATAAAGCTGGTCATCTTCATTAACTACATCAGTGACCTAAAGAAAAGTGCTTCTTTCCCGTAACAGGTCCAGAATTGTGGTCCAATATTTGAAATAAAAAATAAATAATAAAATACGAAGTGGAGAGTAACAGTATTACAGAATTAACCTATTTACATACATGTGTATCTATATGCCTTTGCCTCTTGGATAATTGCTAAAATGAGAGAAAGAACGTAATTTCACACTTTCTTCAAATTACAAAGACAACACATTCTTGAAAAATAACGTGACACCAATGTGCTAGAAGCAATCAACACCACAGGCCTGGGGGATTTAGAGAGGTTTAGGTGTTGGGCTCGCGGGTTTGTTGTGGGGTTTTTTGTTGTTCTTTAATCAAACTGACATCTTCTAACTTCAAAATTACCTAGTTTGAAGCACCTGCTTCATAAATGGATTCAAGTATCACATATTATATCTTAGTGTACGAGTTTCCTTTATGTGACTGTTGAAAACCCAAACTTCATTAACGAAGTACCCACCATGAATCCTTTTAAATAGGACCTACCTACAGTAATTAATGTGACCGTGTTCGACTTTTGATGCAGATTAATGCAAACCTTAACTTAAATTACAAAGAATTTATCAAAAATTAAAATGTTACTGAGTATGCAGCAATTTTATTTGACTTCAGCCATGGAAAGGAATTTTTAAGTGAAGCTGCATTAATTCCTAAACATAGAAAATGAACAGCACATGAATAATTTACAGATGGCTTTAGCTTCATGTCAGCAGCTTTGCTGGAGGAAGTGATATTTATGAAGTCCCCCAGGACACCAAGAGGTTAAAGATGGGCAAAGAAACACTAGGAGCACATTACTACCTCTACAGAATAATCCTCATGTAAGTAAGCATCACAGGTGGTTTCCCAACATGAGAGTTACACCAAAATTTGTATGGCTTGGGGAGGATTTCAATGAGATGATCCCAAGAAAGCTGGGATCATCACCACGATGATGAAGAGAGGTCAGCAGCAGTTCCCGACATCCAAATTCTCCTTACAAACCTGGCAGAAACCTATTGTTATTATTAGAGTTCTAATAAAGAATATGGAGTATGCTTTCATGACAATCTCTCTGTTTTTTTCCAGAGGTGGATTAGATGCTAAGAAATACTGTACAGGAAAAAAGAGAACTCTCTCAAACTCATATATAACCAGAAACAATCCTGCTGTTAGTCAAAACCAACAGGTGAAAGTTTTGTAGCAGCTCTTAAGAAGGTAATTGAAATGACTGACCAGTTTGTTTTGTATCCTGTACTGGTAGCATGTTTTTATTTAAAGCAAACAGCCGTATTAGTCATCAATCTAGAATTTGGGGGAAGGAAATAAATTAAGAAGTCAGGGAGACAATAACTGATTCATTGATGCAAATTAACTGTTTTAAAGCTATTGAGACAGTGGAACCTAACACAGCTGGGGGGGGGGGGGGGGGGGGGCGGGATAAATAAATAAATCCAAGGCAGTACGGTCTTCAAAACATAATGAACCATTTCTCTTGAAACCCAAGACTCAAAATACCCACCTACCTTAACTCTGACTACTGAGCACTCAAAATTTAAGGCTACTATAACAATGTACTAATAACCAGTACATAATTTCCTTTCAAAGCTACTCTGTAGTAGATTCTCAAAACTTCTTCACCATATCTTACACTGCGCCGGCTCTTCAACAATCACAGAGTAGATCTCTGCCAGAGGCAAGACACTGAACACAGGGACAAATGGAGCCACAGAAACACAATTTCATCTCCTACATAAACATCAAAAACTATGAAAGGCAGTTCTATTTGAAGAGCTTTACCACTGTTTCCAGAATGAGAGTTTTTCTTTGCATAAACCCTATGTTTGTAGCTGAACTTGGCTATGAACCCAACACTTCATCGTACCCTTAGCCCAGCACCCTGATCTGTTTTATACAGACTACATTGAGCATTGTTTCTGGCTCCAAAAACACGTTTTACACTTATAGAAGGAATCAATTTTTTTTTTTTTTTCCTACTTAGAGGAAACTACGGGGTAAATTAATGCCTCAGACAGCAGTGACTTTGGATTAGGCTAGTCTTGTCAATAATTAATACAGCTCTGTAGTGCAAAAGCATGGCAACAAGCTAGATTAACCAAAATCCCTTCCGCTATGACACCTGCGTTTTTTACCCACATTGAATGTGCATTCACAACACTGCTAATAAAAAGGATGAGATTATTTATGACCTTAACATAAGAGTTCTGAATATCAGGGTGGGGTTTTTCCCCCCCTCCTTTTGTTTAAAGAAATGCTTTCTAAAATAAACATTTTTATTGTAACAACTCACTAAATTGAAATCGTAACAAACATTATCATCTTTAAACCACCCTCAGAAACAGATCCAAGATCTTTATCACATGAGTTCTTTTCAAGTCCTGAGGATTTTAGAATCCTAACGCAACAAATAAAAAGCACGGGACAAAGACAGCAATGCTATTCCCATCGGCTCAGGCCTTGTGATCCATCATTCTTGAAAACAACAGATGAAGCAGTAACAGCCCCTCTGTATATAAGCTTTGGCTGTCATCCTTCATGGGTAGATTATCCATTCCACTGAAACAGTTATGAATAAAACTTGCACTAAAGCTTGAATTCTGACTCGTTAGAAACAGGCAGGGCAAGCCACAGACAGTGTTTTTATACTCGTGCTCTCCTCTCTCTGTATTTTTATACTGCTGGAACTGCAAAACTGAAGTACTGAAGTTATGAAAATAGCTTGAGAGTGGAAAAAAAAATCAGTTTGCAAATGAGCAGACTGTTAAAAAAAATGTTTTTAACAATTTTAAGTATGAAGTGATGAAATAGAAAACAGAAATCTAATCAGTCGCAGCCTGAATTAATTTCTTTGCAAAAATATTTTTCTTCAAGAAAAGCCCTCTCCCAGATAATCCTGGATTCCAGCTGGTCTCTTCAGCACCCAGTCTTAATGAGGCCACTGCTATTGAAGGACATGACCTGATTTCTTCTGAGGTCAATGGTTATCAGTAGAATTTGAACACTGCAACCTTCTCTCCTGAAAGTCAAGAGAAGCACTGAATCTGCATACTTCTGGGGAATTCTCAAACCTGACACTTCATTTTGCCAGAAGTTCTTCCACTGACACAGATCTCCCTGGTCAATATCCACAGATAATTCTGGAGAAGACCTTGCAGCTTCAAAGAACTGAAGAGATGCTGCATGTTAGTCATGAACCGTGCAACCGTTCCAAAGGGACACATAAAAGTCCATGGGTTTTGTCTTCCTCAAAACAGATGTTCGGACTGTTTGTTTTTATTTTCCTAGACAAAGGTGGCCTTTTTGTGAAGAGTGGAACTAATTTAGATAATTACAGAGTTCTGGTACTTGCGGCCGTGGAACAAAAGTCGTAACATTATTACTCAACTCACATATTTAACTAAACACCAATTTAAACACCATTATATTACATATCCCTAAGGCTGTGAAGTGCCAGATTAGGTACTTCTAGATGTTATCCTTCCCTTTGCTCAGCGACACCTCCAGCACTGGCCACAGCTAATGTTTTCTTTCCCTTAGCAGCACCCATGAGACAAGGTGCAAGCATGGACCTCTCTGTACATCATACATGGGAGGGCAGTGAATTGTTAAAGATGCATAAAGGCAAGTAATTCATGTTCTTCACTCAAGCAACTGTCTACACCTCCATACAAAATCACAGTGATGAAAAAGAGTAGTTATGAGTAAGTACTATTCGTACATGATCTGAAGGAAAGCCATTATGTCAAGGAGAATCTCAGGATAGATCCTCTAAAAAAAGCTGCATTGCTTCTGAACGTTATAGTCAGTTAATTATGCTGTAAACAAACAGTTCCAAGTAATGGAACTCATCTGCCTTTGGTACAGCTCAGAGGAAGCTACCATTGTTGCTCCCACTTTTACAAAACACATTATAAAGGGGAAAGGGCTTCCTGCCAATCCCAACACACGTTCAATGTGATCCTCCTGTTCTAGGAGGTGGTCTCTCAAAACTTTCTGACAAGGAGATAAAAAAACCATGAGGTCCTAATGAGAATCCCTAACCCTTGCAGACAGAAACTACAACAAACTCGTGAGGAGTGGCTGACACCCCAGCAGGCTGTGCTGCCATTCAGCAAGACCTGGACAGGCTGGAGAGCTGGGTGGGGAGAAATCTAATGAAATATAAACAAGGGCAAGTGTAGAGTCTTGCATCTGGGAAAGAATAATCCCATGTGCCAGTATAGGTTGGGGATTGCCTTGCTAGAGAGTAGCATGGGGGGAAAGGACCTGGGGGTCCTGGTGGACAGCAGGATGACCATGAACCAGCAATATGCCCTCACGGCCAAGAAGGCCAAGGGCATCCTGGGATATATTAGGAGGGGTGTGGTTAGTAGGTCAAGAGAGAATCTCCTCCCCCTCTACTCTGCCCTGGTGAGACCTCATCTGGAATACTGTGTCCAGTTCTGGGCCTCTCAGTCCAAGAAGGACAGGGAACTGCTTGAGAGAGTCTAGTGCAGAGCCACAGAGATGATTAAGGGAGTGGAGCATCTCCCTTAGGAGGAAAGGCTGAGGGAGCTGGGTCTCTTTAGCTTGGAGAGGAGACTGAAGGGCAGTCTCATTAATGTTTATAAATACACAAATGGCGAGTGTCAGGAGGATGGAGCCAGGCTCTTCTGTTATGTCCAGTGATAAGACAAGGGGCAAGGAGTGTAAGTTGGAGCATAAGAGATTCTGCAGAAACATAAGGAAAAGCTTTTTCACTGCGAGGGTGACAGAGCTCTGGAACAAGATACCCAGAGGGGTTGTGGAGTCTCCTCCTCTGGAGACATTAAAACCCCCCTGGACGTGTTTCCTGTTCTAGGTGGTGCTGCTCTGGCAGGGGGGTCAGACTAGACAATCTTCTGAGGTCCCTTCCAACCCCTAACATTCTGCAATTAACAGGGGCTTCCAGGGAAATAGCGTAAAGCTTGGAGAAAAACAGCAGGCTAAGCTCCTGTACAGAAACAGGCAGAAATTAGAAGCTATTTGGGGTAAAAGGTTTGGAAGCATACTGAAGGTTACCACATCCTCATGGAAAGCCTCTCTTAAAAATCACCGATGCTGGTACTGCTGGGAATTCAGTGCATAGCAAAACTGAAG
The DNA here is from genome assembly GCA_025345505.1 of Todiramphus chloris collaris. Lineage (NCBI taxonomy): Eukaryota > Metazoa > Chordata > Aves > Coraciiformes > Alcedinidae > Todiramphus > Todiramphus chloris. The sequence continues at coordinate 24,930,957 of JANVCC010000034.1, forward strand.
CATGGTGGGAATTCAGAAGAAATCCTGTGTAGTGGGTATTCCTACCCATATGCCACTGGAGACTTTGATTAAACACACCTAGAGCCTACATTTAAAATTTCCCTTTAGGCTGAAATTTGTCTTTTCATTCCAAAGCCTCAGCCCTGCCCCAAACTCCATTTAGTCAGTATTTACTGGACTAATATACAGTTTAATAAATGACCTATTTTTTTTCTTTTCCATTTGCTTACACATACAGAGGTTTCACCAACAAAACCTACTCCAGCATTGGCCCAGGCAGGTTTTAAGCTAGAGGAGCCAGTATGCTGCAAAAAAAAAAAAAAAAAAAAAAAAAAAAAAAAAAAAAAAAAAAAAAAATTCAATACATGACCACAAGGGCCACATCAAAGTCATTTGGCATAACCAGAAAACATGCTAAGTCTATTTAAACCCCAATGCTTTCATTAGCAGATGAGGAAGCCTATTTATGTGCAAGCATTCTCTACCTAAAAATTATCCAAAATAGTCCTTACAGAGTTTGCTGCCGTTTCCCTTGAGCTCGCCGAGCGTTCGCACTGTTGTTACAGTGCCCGCTGTATCCTGTCTGTAATAGAGCCAAGATGTAAGTCACGTAAGGACACCAGAACCTGCACGGACCAACAGTCTGCACTGGCAGGGCCAAGAGAAGTGAAGTGTTTTCCTGATGCACAGTTGACATCAAGTTCAGTATGTCCCAGGGAGTCTTTGCTGCAATTCAGCCACTTCAAGTGTTTTGAGAGATCATCCTCTCTCAGCTTACTGACGGGTTCTTCTGGACGTGAGGTTTTCTTTCCAAATATCAGTTCTTGAATTCCACAACACTCAAGACATCATGAGTTCAATTCAAACAGATGGCAACTCCCCAGACACTGGGTAATCCAAAGGGAACAACGGATTAAAGTGTGCTAAGATCACTCTCCCATGTCCTCGCTCCTGCTTATGGTTCTCAGGTGAGTGTAGGAGTTGAAGTCCCAACAGCAGACCCTCCAGTGCCTTCAGCCTGAGCAACCCTCCTCCTCCTCTGTGAGCAAGTTTCACAAACGTGCAGTTGGATAAACCCAGCAACTGCCATTGAGGAGAACACCACAGCTACCTTCTCTGAGGATTGTACTGCATGAATAATAGCAAAATTCTAGAGAAGTTTAAGATAAGCATGTTCCAGCAATAACACAAAGAAGCACTGAACAGTACAGGAACATGCAGAACTCTTCCTAACTAATTCTTTTCAAAAGTCTTCCTGAGGACTTCACAATTCTTTCAGCTTTAAGGGATTATTAAAAATGTGAATTTTAAACTGTCCTCATGAGGCTGTTCCAACTCTTGCACTGCAGAAATCTATAAATATTGGATCAAATTCTAGTACTACTTCTTACATTATTAATTCTAGAATAAAATAGCTTTCAATGTTCTTTTCCTTTATCAAATTACTTTCTAAACCCAGGAGAGGGCCAGGGAGGGACGAGATGAAACACGCACATTCATGCTTAAGTACTTCTTAAATTGCACTGTGACTGAAGGTCTCCAAAGTTTGGATATCACCAAATTTGGTGCTGCCCAAACATACTTCACTGCAAGTCCTGCAAAGTTTCCAGTTTACACAGAAAGATGTGCGAAAGGAAGGAAAAGAAACAAGTTAAATGACCTTCTAGAGTTCATTAATGATGCACTTCAATTTCTGTTCTCTTCAGAAGTAAATCAGTTTAATCACACCCCAGTTAGTTCAGTTCAAGCAAGCACAGCCAACTACTACAAAACTGCACAGAAGCAGTGGGATGAGGTTCTTCATAGCATTGTCGGTGCAGCAGCAACAGGCAGCAGTAAACAACCCTGAAGCAGACTCCAAAAGTAACATGAGAAATACGCCAGTTTACAGCTTCAAAAATATGTTTCAGCTCCCTCAGTAACTTTCTGCTGGAGTCTTTTAGTAAAACAAGTCAACAGCATCTGTGCCAAATGGTAAAAATACTGCTATCAAATACACATTGCACGTTCACATTTCTCCTTCACACTGGAGAGATTTCTCAAATTGTTCAGTTCTCCTCAAGAACATTCTCAAATTCAAGAGACACTTTTCTATGTTATCAGATTTAGGAAAAATTTGAATTCAAACTTGTTCAAGTTTAAAAATTGTCATGCCCAAATACAAATAAAAAAATGCTACTCCTCATTTCTATTATTATAAGGAAGAACAGGCTGATTTTATACTTCTGTAATGCTTGTACTTAGCTAACCAACCATTATTCTACCTGGAACAATGTACTCACATGCTGACAGTCCTGATTTACATCAATAAGACAAAAACAAAGAAATCATGCTTACAGTGGCCACAGAACAAAATCATCTAAAATTTTATTTATCCTGCACAAAAAAAAAAAACCAAAAAACAAACCCAAACCTGAACCAAACAAACACCAGATTACGTCACTCTGCCACTAATAAAAACCATTACTGGAGAAAGCACAATACAGGCAGCAACTGTAAAGCTGTGTTCAGGTGATGGGAAACTCAAATAAAGAAAAGCTGGATGGTAACAGAGAAATTCATCATCTCTTATGCCTCCTTTGTTACACTTCCCTTGTCTATTTTTTTTGTTCTGCCTATTTTTGCCCAGACAGAAGCACAGTGAAGTTGACAAGCTGGTATTCAAAACTAATATTGGATCAACAAGAAAAATAATGAAAATTATGAGATCCATTTCTGAGTCCTGCACATTGCAAAGAACTGCCAAGAACCATTTTTCTCAGAAACTTCTGAAAAGCCTGAGTTTTAATGGTGCTTCATATCACATTTCTGACATCTAGTCAATAAAAAAAAAAAGTTTCCTATTCCTGACGAAGAAGTCCATTTTTTTTCAAGCTCTTGGGTTGGTGCTATTCCAGTCTGAGCACTTCATATACTCAGCAGACAGGAGCAGTTCGCATTTCCTAATAACTTCCTGGATATTTTACAATTGCTTCCTCTCAGGAAGTTTATTCAGTCTTTGCAGCTCCAACACCAACAATTCTTGTGGAGAGGTAAGTTGTCCAAGAATATTAAAAGCACATTCCTAAATCGCAGACGCAGACCTGTTTCTGGCTCACTAACAATATGTTTTTCTTTTGGCCAAGGCCGTTGCTGTGAAGAAGAATAAAAAAATGAATTGATCAGGTAATGCCCAATGTCTCAGGCTTTTTATAATTCATCTGGAAGCAGCACAGTCTCCAATCACAGATGGAGTTACTAAAATTCTGTCAGACATTTTCCATATAAGTGCTGTACTTGAAACTAAAGAAAAATTAAGTGACCAAAACTTTTAAGTCAGGATTTTGTCAGGCAGTGGCCTTTCGGCTATGTACTTCTTAGGAAAGACAGACCAGCAAGGCGAGGTGGTGGAGTTGCTCTTTGTATGTGAGAGCAACTGGAGTGTATTGATGAAGAACATATTGAGACCTCAGGGGTAAGAATTAAGGGGCAGGTTCATACGGATGACACTGTTGTGGGTGTTTACTACAGGCCACCAGACCAGGAAGAAGCCAACAATGTCTTCTACAGACAGATACCAGTAAAATCAAGATTAGATGCCCTGGTGCTCATAGGGGACTTCATTCACCCAGATATTTGCTGGAAAGGCCACACACAGTCCAGGAAGTGTCATCAGTATGTTGATGGTAACTTTTTGACGCATGTGGTAGAGGAGCCAACAAGGAGAGGTGTGCTGCTGGACCTTCTATTAACAAAGAAGGTCTGGTTGGGGACATAAAGGTTCAGAGCAGCCTTGGCCGTAGTGATCATGACATGGTCAGTGTCGCTCCAGAACTGAAAAAGGTCAACAAGGAAGACCAGTCAGCCTGACCTCCATCCCTCAAAAGGTGTTGGAGCAGCTCATTCTGGAGGTCATCTCTAAGCACATAGAGTAAAAGAAAGTTATTAGGACTAACCAGCATGGATTCACCAAGGGGAAATCATGTTTGACTAATCTGATAGCCTTCTGTGATGGTCAAACTAGCTGGGTAGATGGAGAGCAGTGGTCTACCCTGACTTCACCAAGGCTTTTGACACTGTCTCCCATAACATCCTTGGAGGTAAGCTCAGGAAGTGTGGGTTAGATGAGTAGACTGTGAGATGGATTAAAAACCGGTTGAACAATAGAGCTCAGAAGGTTGTGAACAGTAGTGCACAAGAGTCCCACTGCAGGCGTGTAGCTAGTGGCATTACCCAGTGGTCAGTACTGGGTCCAGTCTTGTTCATCCAGTCAATGACCAGGATGAAGGAACAGATCATACCTTCTGCAGGTTTGCTGATGATACCAAACTGGGAGGAGTGGCTGATACACCACAGCTGAGTTGTCATTCATTGAGACCTGGACAGGCTGGAGAGTTGGGTGGAGAACCTCATGCAGTTTAATAAGGACAAGCATAGTGTCCTGCACCTGGGGAGGAATGACCCCCCACACTAGTACAAGTTAGAGGTTGACCTGCTGGGAAGCAGCTCCATAGAGAAGGACCTCGGAGTCTTGGTGAACAGCAAGTCCCCATGACCCAGCACTGTACCCTTGTGGATAAGACCACCCATGGTCTTACTGGAGGGCTTTCATAAGAGCGTAACCAGAAGGTGAAGGGAGGCTCTCCTGCCTCTCTTTTCTGCCCCAGTGAGGCCACCTCTAGATTACTGTGTCCAGTTCCGGGCTCCCCAGTTAAAGAGAGACAGGGAAATTCTAGAGAGACCAGCTGAGGGCTTGGAGGATGACTAAGGGACTGGAACATCTTTCTTATGAAGAAAGGCTGAAAGACCTGGGGCTGTTCACCTTGCGTAGACTAAGAGGACATCTCATAAATGTTTATAAATATCTGAAGGGTGGGTGTCAAGAAGATGGAGCCAGACTCTTGTCAGTGGTGCCCAGAGACAGGACAAAAGGCAACGAGCACAAACTGGAACCCAGGGAGTTCCATGATAAAAAACTTCTTTGCTGTGGGGGTGCTGGAGCCTCGCCCAGGCTGCCAGAGAGGTTGTGGAGTCCCCTTCTCAGGACAGATTCCAAACCCACCTGGACAATGTGATCCTCGGCCCCCTGCCCTGGGTGACCCTGCTGGAGCAGGGGGTTGGAGGAGATAATCTCCAGAGGTCCCTTCTGACCCCCACCATGATGTGATTCTGTGCTTAGTCACACCAAAGGAAAAGAACTTTTTTTGTGTCACCTCATCCCCCAGCTGTTCTAAAAATAAAGATTTTATTCTTACAAGCCTTCCCCTCCAGCTCCAGGCTGGTACTTTTCAAGATGACACCCTGTAATCACAATGTATAAGTAAGTTAATGTTTGGTATTATGTATATCATGAAGTAATTATACTCCTTAAAACCCACCTGTATGACTTCTTTTTTACATGTTATTGCGTGAGAAAAATATTTATTACACCAAATTACTTAATATCAGCATCAAGTTGCTTTTGTAGAGAATTAACTTGAATGCTGTAAACACATGGAAAAGTTGTTTGGGTGTTGTTAGGGTTTTTTTCAACAAGAGACATTAAATGCTCTTAGAAGTTTCCTGTCTTCCGCACAGTTAAGATCTATCTGTTGAACAAAGGCCTCTACTATAGCTGGGGAGCTGAGCAGCTCTGACCAAGTTCCATGATCTCTTTAAGCGTGTTTGAGAAGCAGACTAGAGCACAAGACACAATCACCCTATTTTTTCCTGTTCCTTATTAATATCTTCAGTTTGTGTGAAGTATCTATTGAATTTTCATCCAAGTGACTGTTTCTTGCCCAATATCTGTCAGAAGCCAGCTGATCACTCAAACTCTACTTCCCATGATTATCTAGTGACTTCCCCCTCTTATAGTCATGATTTTCTAAATGTCAGGCCTGTACTGCCAGAACATTTAGTTATACATTAGTATAAATGTTGATTTTAAAGTAGGTAAAGCTTTAAATATTTAGCTTTTTTTTTTAAGAAATAAGCTATAAATGATAACTTGTGTTTAAATATTTTAACGACCCTGCCAGAAAATAGTCAGAAAGGAATAAACAAGATTCACAGGTGTTAATGGGTCAGGAATTGCTTGAAAAGGAGATCTCAGATTTTGTAAAGAGGGGACAACAGTGATACTTTCTCAGAAGGTTGGGTTGGTTTTTTTTTTTCCTAACTTGTTATTAGCAACCAAACCCACAAGGGAAAAACATCATAACTCAAAGTATTGCAGCGAATCACAACAAACTGGTTTACATCTATGGATAGATGTTACCCGCACCCACCAGCTCCTCTGCGTGTTCATCAGTTTGATTAACTCTGCCTCCGGCTGAAGGCCGCTTGTCACTTTTGTGGCACTTAACATCTTCAAAGCTCTGAAACAACCCTCGCTAGTTAGCAGCAGCAAGATTGTCCTCCTGTCCCAGGTTCCAGAGACACAAATGCAAGAGCTTCACCGGCAGGTTTTCACAAAAGAGGGTTTGTTGTAAATGTGGACGGGGGAGCAGACACATTTTTACCGCATCATACTTGTGTTATGAAACAGTAGAGAGATACTAACTTCCCTCCCTGTTCTCCGCTCAGCATCAGTCAAGACTGATTTCTTAATGAACGAAACACAGCAAGGACACCTGAACATGCAACTGGGGGAACCAGGGCAGAGGCAATGGGGAGAAAATGAGATTTTAAGAGCATGGACACGCAAAAGTTCTGCGCTCGGAGCTCTTAACATTAAATAGATTAATGGAAACTACCTAAGTTGTACTAGAAGCCTGAAAGCAGCTAAGTGGGGAGCAGAGGGAGCATTAGTGCCAAGTTTCAGTAATTGATTGTGTACGCTTGCATGCTCTGTCTTTCCCCTCCAACTACATTTTGCCTGCATATGGTTTCTCTTTCTGCCACTTTTCAAGTGATTTATTCTCTTCAGGAGGGGAATTAGGCCTTATTTTGATCAAATATTTAGGACCTTTTAGACATTAAAAGCCACAGATTACAAAGAAGGAAGGTCAAAACAGTAAAGTAAGATTAAAGTTGAAGATAAGCCACAAATATTGAAGGGAGGAATGAACAAACAACTAGCAAAACAAGATTCAAAGAACTAAAAGGCTTATCCACCACCAACCCCCCCCTCGCAATGTCTGGCTCCTTACTGCTAAATAACTACTACCAAGACCTTAACCACGCAGGAGCTGATGAAAGGGGTCTAAATATAGGTCAGCAAAAGGCTTTTGGATCCAGCTACAGACGCTAATTAGATCACTTTCAGTTATTAAAAAAAGAGAAAAGGAAAAAAAGTCCAAAACAAAGGGTTTACCCCTCAAAACATTTTGCATTTTTTCCCCTTTTTTCTTTTCTCTAATTGTCAGCAGCCTTTGGTTCCAAAGCAGCTGGTGGCTGCCCCAGATCTGAAATTGTCACCAGGACACACAAAACACACCAGTGACCATCCAAAGCAAGAGCTTCCAGCCAGAGTAAGACTGAACAACATTTGCAGCAACACACAAAGACCTGCAGGGTGTCTTTAAATATGTTTTTGAAATATAAAAGAATTCTTTAGTTTTTTTGAGGAGAACACTGACTGTTTTGTTTGACACTGCCAAGAGCCACAAGGCAAAAAAATTTAAAAAAAAAATAAAATAAAATAAAAAAAATCAGATTTCCCCCCCTCCCCGAAGTACACAGTATAGCTCAGTTCATACAGGGTTCCTTGTACCAGCTTGTTTACGCCTTCTCTTCTGTGAAACAAGCCTTTATGTCTCCATAGTGGAAAAACCCACTGGTTTATATCCTTTGAGATGTATGCAGCCAATTAAATTGTAAAGTAATACCTGTTTCAAAGCCTAACTCAAAGAAGCGATACATTCCTAGACTGGGACCAGAGCCAAGGAGTTCACCTTACACCCTGCAGTCACGTGAGAAGGTTCAGGTTGGGGAATTTCGTATTTTGATTTCCACAGAAAATAAAACTGAAGGTGAAAGGATGAAATACTGTGTATTCTCTGCACACAAATTGTGCTTGTTTCTTAGTATTAATATTCCGAGGAACAAAAAAAAAGACAGTTCAAGAGTTCATAGTGATTTCGAGCCATTCAGAAAGGCTCCAGAAAGTGACAACTGCCTGTAGCTCTGTGCTCCTCCAGGAGAATTTTTCATCATGAATAAACTATTATGTGACCAGACTATATGCATAAGAATGGGATAATCTGCACAAAACAACAGCGAGACAACACATCATAATAAAACCCACTTGTCAAAGTAACAAGCCAAGTAGATTTATTTCCATATGAAAACTGTTATGAAAAGACTGACACATTTTATTTTAGTTTCTAGTTTTCTTCAAAATAAACAGCATGCATGCAAAATGCTGCCACTGAAAGAGCTCCTGGAGACTGAGCTCAGTATAATGCCCAACCGATTGCTAATGCAGCTTCACATCTACGGAATTCCTTTAAGTTCACACAGCAGCCAAGATCTACAGGATTTGCTGCTTCCATTACCTGGGTCAGACACTTCCAGACAACATTCGACAACTACACCGCTACACAAACCTCAAAATGCCCAGTAATGCCTAAAATAACTTCAGACTTCAGCAAGTAAGCCATCGGTAGGGACCAAAAGTTTTCACGAGGTGATCTTGTCTGTACTGCTCCTCTGCAAGGGACAGGTCCACTTTTTAAACTGCTTTTAAGTAGGTCTTTGAGCTAATACTATGCTTTATGTCTAAATTCAGCAGCATAAGTCTGTATGCACAATACCCTCTGTCCCTGAATGATGCAAATTCTCGCTCCATGGAGAGTTCTGGATGGATAGAAATCTAGTAAACTCACCAAAACTAATACCCACGTAAAAGACATTTCCCTACCAGTTACTCAAAGAATGTCCTGAGATCCCAGGAAAGACACAGACAGGTAAGAAGTATTAAAGTCAGGCTTGGGCACACAAAATTCTGTATATTGATAAGCTACTTGGTTTTCACAGAAAGGATTGACTTAATATCGGCATCATTAACATCTAATATTCATAACACTCTTCAAGCAGGCTGACTGATGTTTGGATAAGCATCATCAAGAATGCACAGCTCTGTTTCTATGGAACCTGTCCATACACCAGCATTTTGTAATGTTCCAGAATCATATCTTAACTGCTTTACTCAGGCATTAAAAAAAAAAAAAAGTAAATTTTTATGTTTAAGTCACATGCAAAATCAATTCTGTTGATAGAAATATAATCTGAACATATTTACTTCTTCAAGGCTTTGCTGAATTTGTCTTCGGGGTAATGAAATTTACTTAGAATTCACTTAGGTCCCATCAGAGGATATGTATTTTTCTTAACAAGAAGTAAAACTCAGGATTTCTATCTCTGTATAAATCTACAAAGTAGCTCTTCACCAGGAAAATGCTTCCCGTGCAAGTGTGAATTGAGAAAAAATAACCACCTAGAAAAACTGTCACAACTGATTACAAAAAGCTTTGCCTTCAAGAGCTGTCCCACTGCGAGCAATGGTTTAAAGTTCTTAGTCTTTCTAGAATTTATCACCACTAAAAACTGTTATTTCGATACCAGCTTTGGCTAATAGTTGTATTGGAAAGGCATGGGGAGAGCAAGAGTTGCTTCAGGTACACAGCAGTTAGTTGCAAACCTGCTCCGTAGCGCCCACAGTTACAGTAAGGCATTTAATTTCTCAAGCAAATAAAGCTGCATAAATTCAGCCTTCATCTCTCCCCACACCACAAGCCAAGTAAACGACTCCTCCTGATCCCAGGCAGGCAAATCTGCTGAGCTTCGGACACTTCTTCCCCAAGGCAGCAGGCTCTCTGCTCTCACAGCTCAATCCCCGCTGCCATTGATGGCAGCAGCTCTGGCCAGCCCCCCGCTGCGGCCTCAGACATTCCTCTGCTCTGTCAAGCAATGAAAATATCGGCAACAGGATTAGAGCAAGCCTCCAAAAGAAAGGCCGGCTCCCCAACGTCCTCCAAAGCCTAAGAAAGAACACAGGCGGCTTTTGGGGTTCACGGTACCAGGAACGACTCTAAATTACAACCATGAATGGCATTTTTTTTTTGAGCTTCAGACAAATTAAGACCACTAAAAATTCTGTTACACTTTCACATCATTAAAAGGCCTTACATTCCTGCAGGATGCAACCACAGTTTGCAACTGTTTGTTAAGCAGGACAGGCTTCTGCTTCTGCACTAATATGGACTAGAACAAAGCAAAACACAACAAAAAACAGAGAACAAGCAAAATTAGAAAGCAAGAGTTCTCCTCCTATTGCAAATTCTGGTGCAGGCACAGCCACTCTATTCTTCTATTCAGCTTCACACTGGAGTGGTCAAGGGTTAAAGTGGGTTTTTAAAAAAAAATAATTAAAAAATAAAAGAGAAAAGGCATTAAGAAAGGAAACTTTTTCTACAATGAGGAACAAGAGAAACACTTGAGATAGGCTCTGGTCACCACGCTAATTGAAAGAAAACACTCGTGAGGACGGAGGCCCTCGCTACAGTATTCAGGTTTGGATTTTACATTCACCTCCCTAGCCAAGGAAAGATATCTAAATAAAATTATTCAATCCCAGTCTATCTTCCAGACCACAGTGAAGCAGTAAGGTTCTCATAATTATAGTCCTCTTCACAGACTGAAAAAAAGCCTTTCAGCATTTACTTGAAACGCTAATTGCTGACAGCTAGGAGAGTAAGCGCTATCCTTCCCAGCTCTGGGGCCAGGGGAGCATCTCCCCCTCCCCACCCCACTTGCAGGAGCCCCGTTCACCTCACAGCTCTGCTAAGCAATCTTCACAGGGCCTCACGGCTTTACAGCCAGTCAAAAGTAAATCCAGCCATCCTCTGACAATACCGTGTTGTATTTCTGTGACTTTTTATCCAGCGAAAGCCTGCTTCTACAGAGCGTGTACACGTCCGTGCGTTACCTCTGCATTGGAGTTTTTAAAAAGGTAGAGAACTACCTCAGTTTGCAAACCCAGCAAAGGTGGGAACGGTTTGTGTATAAACACGTTACTCGCCCACATAAAATCCACAGCTCAGCACGACACGCTGCTCATTCTCACCCCAAGGTGGATTTGCACAGAAAAGACACTAAAAGATCTGTCAAACTCTTACTACCATCATGCGATACACCGTGCGTGTCACTGCTGCTGCCTAACAAGCATCTGTGGCACTTCACGGCTCAGCTCATCACCTCCCTGCCCCCCTTACACACCAAATCTGCTTGGTTTCCACGTACTGTGCATGTTTCTCCCTTACCTAGATCTGCGTGTCCATTACCCATCGCATACATCCTCCACAGGCACTGTGGGCTGGAGGGATACAAAAGCAAACTGAGGATTTTCTTCAGTGGTAGAAAAACAAAAAAACAAAAACAAACTCCAAACAGATTCAGAGGATTCTTTATTTTAATCAAATTCTTACAGGGATTCTAACAACAAGACTTATATACAGTTTCCCAGGAAGTTTAGCCTTGCGGATGACACAAATCAGGTTACGTCCACATTCCAGAAGCATAGACTAAAAGTCCTTTGGTTTTGTACACCAAAAAAATCATAAAGCACCTTCGGGAAGATCTTGCATATTAGAGCTGTGCTCAAAAAAGATCTCTATTATCAGGACTGTTTCTCAAAAATTTATTTTAATAATTTAAACTCACGGCCCTGTTGCCCAGAGCGGGTTAGATTTTCTGCAATAGTTCTGATCACCGGTTTGTCTTTTGGTCAAGTACAGTAAGATAAAAGAATGATGACAGATGTCACAAACAGTTTTAAACAGATTCCACAATAAACATTTTTTATTGATCGTTTTCTGGAAAGTAAAGTTTGAAAGTGCAAAACACACATAAAGGAGAGAAACTACATCAGGTCCAGTTCTACCTTTGTAGAGACAAAAAAAAAAGTTAGACACGTGGATGACAAAGCCACAGCAACTAAACCCTTATCACAAATATGTTTCTAATTTTGTCAAGCACTTGTGAAATCCAGCTTAGTAGTAACTTCAGAGGCAAATGCTGAGAAAACCCGCTACAGAGTTTACACAAAGGGGAGGGGTGGGAGGAGCCAACCTAAAAGAAACAACCACCACCTCCCCCAGAACCGTTTATTAAAGCAAAAACTCTGGCATCAAAGCGCACGATAAATAATTATCTTTTGTGATAGCCTTTGTGATAAGTTACTGAACTTAAGCTTTGTGAGAAGCTGAGTGATTTGTAAATGACAAGATGTCCAGTTGCTCTCTTCCTGCAACAAAAAACACTCCAAGACCAGTTATGAGGTATTTTTGCCAAATATTTACACCATCCACATTTAGTTTTGAATCGTGTTTATGATTATTGGGATACTGAAATGCAGGTCAGTTAAAATGACCAAAATTAGAGATAGGTTTGGGCTTTTTTCAAGTTGATTTTTGCCCAGCTGTCTGTTCAAGCTCATGCTTGCATTTTCACCTCACCTACAGCGAGCAGTAAAGCACCCGCAGAGCACATTGCAGCTGCCTGCTTCAATTTTTTCCCTGCTTCATGCAAATCGGAAGCCTTGAAAACAGGTATTACATTTTTTTATTCTAAAAACATCTAGGAAATGGCACCTCAAAATAAAATTACTTCTACACAGCCACCACTGAAGGCTGGGTTATAGCCTTCGAAGAGCATATAAGCAACTACAGAACAAGTGTGGATGTTTCTGACTCACACTGCTATGCGAGACTGCATAAAAATAACAGTTATCATAAAAGGTAGAAGAATGAATTAAATGTGGATCTGCTTTTACAGTGATACGCAGCAATCAGTTGGTCAACACCCAAAGCCCTTCTATCAATCTGTCAGAAAGCTGCTTGAAGAGAATGTTTCCAAGTGACAAAGCAAAAGGTGTTCTCATTACAGTTTCTTAGGGAGCACTTTGGGATAGTAGTAGCAGCTTCTGCAATTAAAAATAAACTGCACAGCACTAGCAACAGAAAGATTTCTGCTTATTTGCACAGAACAGGTAACAACTCCCTGCCCACAGAGTACCTTTGGAAGTGCTGGAAGAAGACAAAGTCCTGTTTCTGCACCCATTAATAAGAAAGTTATTTTAAAAAAGCAGCAGTAACTTCCCTGACAGTTTCCTGGAACTAGGGAACAGGGTATTGCCCCGTTCCACCAGTGAGTTTCCTGGCACTAGGGAACAGGGTATTGCCCTGTTCCATCAGTGCCTTTCAGGTGCCCAGCTGTACCTGCAATCCACTTTCCCTCTTTAACCCAAGTGCAGTACAGCCAGACTGAACAAGTTCCTAAAAATCAGCAGCTAGCAATACAGGTAGTTCAGGGAATGTGTTGCTATTTGAGGTTCAGTTTCACCAATTCAATCCAGCTGCTTTGCATCCCAAGGGAATCCCAGTCAAGACAGACTAGTGAAGGTTAGCTTTGCATTTGGTAATAATTCAGCAAAACCCTTGATACCACCAGTAGCTGAGGCAGAATCTACTAAGGCCAATTATTATTTTCTTCCCTTTTAAATGAACACCAGTGCACCCAGCACACCCTCTCCTCCACTCAGCACGCTCACTCACAACAGCCCTTCAGCACCTAAGTTAAGAGTGATGAAGTTACTCACATTACAGGAGCTAAATTAGATTTAAGCAATCAATATGCCCCATATATTCACCTGTAACCATAACAGAAACCATCAGTTGATAAGCTTTCACAGCCTGCTGCAGGAACAGCGGTGACGTGTATAAGCTAAACTTGGGGAAAAAATGCTTAAGCTCTCACAAGATAAAAATAAAGGCAATGGTCACTCAGGACCTTTTAATTTTAATAAATAAGAAAATGACATGCTTGAAAATGATGAAACGCTAAAGCTGGTGCACGGTGAACATGAACACAAAGAAGATGAAACTCCAAAGCATAGGTCCAAGCTCTGCTATGGAGCCATGACCAGTGGTGCCTCCACAGCAAGGTCCAAGAGAGAATAAAAAAAAAAGAGGACAGCTCAAAATGCACATGCAGGTGAGATCTAGTATTCTTCAGAGAAATAACATTTCAGACTTTGCCCTGATAAAGCTGTTATCATCAGCGCAACACATCCCAGTTAATAGCCACAAAAGAATCATACACTAGTAGGGTTGGAAGTGACCTCTGAAGATTGAGTCCAACCCCCCCACCAGTGCAGGAACAACCAGGGCAGGCCACACAGGATCAGATCCACGTGGGTCTAGAAAGACTAGACGGAACCTAAAATTAAGGCTTCAAAATGCTGAACTAGGCCTACACGTGAATGAATAAACCACTTTACAGCTCAAACACAAAACAAGCCATGTGAGAGTCTAGAAAAGGAAGCAACCTGGGAAAGTTATGAAGGAGAGCCGTCACACCCACAATTTGCAACATACTCTCTAATAGCTTTTAATGCTAATAAAATAGCGTGTCCCATAAAATGCATTGAAATTTGCCCTTGCAAATGAATGATTTCAGAGACTGTCCCTTTAGCAGCATCCAGACAGGTCAAGGCACGCTGCAGCATTACATCGGTTGGCAAAAGCAGGACCATAAGAAGAATAATGACTTCTACCACTGAATTAGTATGATCTCCTGAAGCGAAAAGGAGTAACTAAGTCATTTCAAAATACTCCCCCCACACTGCTCTGCAGAACCACCAAAACCACACCGAGATAGGCCACAGTGCAGGAAGGGAGGTTTTCCATCCCCCCACTTACTCCCAGCTCTACAGCCCAGGTACTCCTCACCTCCACACCAGCCTCCCCCACACAGGCACAGCCTTGACACTTCATTTCAACATGAATTTTTTTCCCCCGAGAAAAACTGAGCTGTTAAATTGGCTGGAAGTCTCCACACACGGGGGGTTGGTTTGGCTGCCAAGTTCGCTTCTCATGTACCTTCACCAGCACATTGCCATGTCATGTGCCATCTCTAAGCTTCTCTTATGCTCCCAGCCAGGTTTCACTTCAGTGTTTTCCTTACTGGTACAAGGTTGATTCTAGAATTCCCGGCCTCAGAAATCTCCTACACAGCTGTCGGTAGGTGACAGAGCCAACGTGCCCCCTGCAGTGACAGGCTACACAAGGTATTCATCATTAAAGGAACTTTCTGCTAGGAAGATGCAAATGCACTCAAAGAATTACCAGGCCACGATCCTTTTCTGCAAGCGTCACCTATTTGGGAGTTTCACACTTTTCCACAAGGCTAAGTATTTTCAGATGAAACTTGGAACCTTATTCCCACTATGCAACCAGCCAAAAAAGGCAGTGTCAGCATGGGGAAAAAAGTAACAAACCAAAACAGTCATTAAAGCTAAAGCGAGAATTCACTAGTAATCTAAAGAACTCTGAACGTTACATTCTGAAACATTTTATTAGCAAATTCATTAAAGAACAATAACGCACACTTCCTGACGATATTTTAGTCTATAGATCTGAAATCGGTGTGCTGTAATACATCGTAGCGTTAAAGATTAATAGGGTGACTTAAGAGATGCGCCATACTTTGTTCACAGTGCTTTCCACATCCAACTATAAATCCATTTCTAACCCCGGCAGGAAAAGCAGCTTCACCATTCCACGTGCTCGTGTCACCCTCTCCCTCCTGCTACCACGAGCACTCATGCAGGCCAGGGAAGAGATCCAATTCCCTGCATCCTCCACCAATGCCTGGGAAAGCAAATGGAAGGGCAGAGTATGCAGGGCCTCCTCCTACTCTTGCTGGCACTGCCAGCTTGAAATGCTGAAACTAAACACATGGAAATAGGATTAACACTTGGCAACTACTTTCTATCTGCTGTGTCTCCTATCTGCCCAGCACGTTGCTAATAAAAGAGTCACAAACTGATAACAAAATACCTGGGTTTTCTGCAGAGCTTTTGGAGGCAAGAGACACCAGTTAAACCTTCACTGGCACAAATCTTCACTACAGAATACCAGTGCTGCAGCGTGGCTATGTGTTTATTCACCTCTGGGTCACCATCAGCATTAGACATGTCAAAAAAAGCTAAAAGCACATCAAACAAGATAAATCTATCAAAGTATAGCAGCAACAACAACAACAATAATGGAAGATGACTGTGCTGGCTCCTGACACATGTTGTGACCCAGTGTCATGAAACGTGACAGCTTCAAGACGTCACGTTTACATGTCAAGACATGTAAAAAAAAAGTTATCAAATAAAAACAAAGGCAAAATATTACTAAAGTAAGGGCAGAAAGCTAGGATAAAAAAATCCAAACAACTCAGGAGTTGTGTATACTCCTAACACAGTAAGATTCTGTATGGGTAACTTAATTAAAATCTTACCTAATTTAACTACAGGACAGTAGCATATGCAAATTATTTAAACAGATGAAGTTGTGGGCAATTTAATCACAGGATTGTCTGTGGCACAAACTGCTTCAGAGCACAGAAACTCACTGCTCATGTGTACGGAACAACACAGTTTGAAGGAAAAAATACCCTCTAACATACGATTCACTGTTTCTAGATCAACTTCTCAACTCAAGATGAGATTTCTTACTGAGTGAATACGAAAACCAGAATGCAAGATGAAAAATAAACCTTTGTCGCATGATAGATTACCAGTACACTCCTTCCTCAAAATGCCACACTCGGTTCTGGTCACATCACAGCTGAACAAGGAAAGTTCAAAGACTGGCAACGTGAATCCGTGAACAATATTTTAAAAAAAAATATTTTAAATCCAAGTTTACGTACTTGGAGGCCAGTGAGCTCTGGGATTGGACACCCAGCTTCATCTGAACAGCAACTTCAAGGATTTGGTTGGATTTTTCCCTTCAAACATGTCCCATCACTTCCAAGTACCCCAAAACACCCAGAAACAATTTGGGGAGCGATACTGTTCAGTCACAGTGTGAAAAAATAAACTCCTTTTGCTTCATACTAATTTACTTCTTAAAGCAGATTGTTAAAGGAACACTGAAGTGTTTTCATTAAAATTAAACATTAAAATCACTTGCTACACATTGAAACCTCTCACGGTTGTTATATACCCCAGGAGACTACCTAAACTCCCAAGGAAGTTTAGCAGCAGCAGAATGTTGCCAGTTCCTTCAGTCCCTTTGGTAAGGGCACCTTTAACTTCAAAAATAAATAAATAAATGTTAAAAGCCATTTTAAGTGATGCAAAAAGGACTTTGCACAAATTGATAGTCAGCTTATATTGTAAAATTGATACTCTCTCCACCATGAATGCCAAATGGTAAAACACAAAACACTTAGAGCACCTTATAGGCCAGCTAAAACTAGACTTTCAGTTTTCTTGAAGAACTCTGCAACTATACAAATACAAATTATGCTCATCTATTTAGATGGAATTAATCAGGATTACCACTTTCATCTTGGCAATTGAACTGGAGAATGAAATCAATAGCATCCAATCAGGAAAATATGGCTGTTGTTTCCAGAGTGCTGAGCCATTCTCTCTATTAAGAGCTGTTTTGCCTTTTTTTTTTTTCCTCTTTAAGATCAATAGCCTCAGAGCATCACGTTTAACTAGTTGAGGCACCGAAATCTATTCTTCGCCTTCACTGGGAAGTAAATAAACCGATTCTACAACCAGCACTGAAGATGAAGACGTGAGAAGCTGCACCCATGTTAAATGTCACTCTGGTTTGAAAGCAACAGGGGCACTCACATCAAGGACGGGTGACAAAGCACCAGCACAACCCCAGCAACAGGTGCCTGGACTCGGAGATTGCGACACCAGCGGCACACTCTCACAAGGAGCACGCTCCAGCATCCACACAGCTTCTCCCAGCTACCTATTTATACACAGTTGGAAGCAGCAGGGCTGGTCCCTGCGCATCACAGGAGCTGTAAGCAAACTGCTGCTGTTGGATCACAGGCAGCACCCAGGACACACGGAGTGACTTGGGAGGTAACCGAGACCTGGATATTTCTGCTCTATTTTTAACTTGGGATATATTTAGAAATAATCAAGATGTGCGTACAAACCGGGAACAAATCATGACCTTGTCTTTCCAAGGTACCCAGTTAATCTATGCTCCCATCTCCTTTAGCTTTCCTACTGTCATCAACACATCACCAGAAAGACCTGTTGGGTGCCGGGCACCTTGTGCACCTCGTGCACCTCTCCACTGCCCACCAGTTTCTGAAGGCATTTGATTACAGACTCTGAAACTGCCAGTTTATCCTGTAACAACAGGCACATTGATTCCAAGAATGTCCAAAGTATCGGGAAGAGACAGAATAAGTCTCCCGCTTTGAATAATCTAATTTGCAATCCTGTAGATAGTTGTATATAGGTTATCGCAGCTTTCCTAATAGAAACGCAGAGTGACACCAACCTCAATTTTGTTCTTAATAATGCAATTCTGTATAGATCAAAGTTGTCACATTCATCTCAAGTGAGTTCTAAACAGTTCCAAGAGGCAGAATTCAGCTTAATTTGATGCTTGTTCCTTACTGTTGGGTTTTAGGGAATTTATTCCCTTAGCCAAGTGAAATATTGTCCTGATTCTAAAATCAGAAGCTCATTTTACCTTATTTGCAAAGCAACTAAACGGACTAGAAAACACACTGCAGCTTACAGATACACAAATAAATGAAGTTTTACCCTTTTTTTCCTAAAATAATTCAGCTCCGATCTTTTCCTCTTCAAAGAGCAATGACCAGCTATTTATAGATGGGATCAAATGTCAAACATACACAGCTAGGGACAAAGAATATGGGCTTCCAAGTCTAGAACTTCTGCTCATTTAGGTCATCTTTACCAGCATCAAAAGGCTGGCGTGGGTGGGTTGGTTGGTTGGGTTGGGGTTTTTTTGCATCAGTCTTGACAAGCAGAGCCATGAGTCTCACAGCTCCACCTGGACTTAGAAACTAGGTGTTCTGCCTCTTTAGCCTTTAACACCAACCAACTGGGACTCTTCCAAGCACACTTCACACAAAACATGGGACAGAAGAGGCACTGTCACCTCTACATCTAAAACACAACAGGCAGCGCTTTCATGCATGACATTGGTACCCGACTCCTTTAAGCAGGGAAGGATACGAGTGTCCCTCTCCCGCAAGCCAAATGCGACAGTATGGGGAAAAGCCTCTACTTAAGAAAAAAACAGTAACAATGGGGAGCAGTAACAATGAGGAAACAGTGTGAATTAAGATGAAGCTCATACACTAGGCATGAAATATCCCATCTTCATTGAGACAAAGACTCCAGAAAGCCTCTCCCTCGGCAGTTATTCCCTCCCTCTAACTGGTACAAACACCCTCAGAGTTAGGGAAAGCACAGCTCCTGGTCCTTCCCAGGGATGAAACGGGGACAGTGCCCATCAATATGTCATAAAAGCACTCCTCACAAAACAGGATAGTAGGGGGTCACCAGAACTTCCAGGATTTCCACAATGATATTTCTAAATTCCTGCTCCCAAACCAGTCAGCTTCACTGAAGGGTTTATTTTGCATGTTTCAACACATCACTCCCCCTTTGCTGCCTTAATTCATGTATTTGGCTTCAACACACAAAACTTCACCTATTTGTTTGATTTCATCAAACCATAAAGGATTTAAGTAGTGAGGAGCAACCAACACAACTGTAACTACAGCAAGCTGTCAGTAGAGCAGTAAATACTGAAAAAGAAGCCTCACGTGGTAAGTTTTCCCACATCATAAAAAGTAACTTACCCATTACACACAGTCTGTAGATCTCTGAATCCAAGTGTAACGTTTACCAAAAGGAAAAAAAAAGCCACACACACAAAAAAAAAAACAACAAACAAAACAGAAAAAACTGCTTCAGACCTAGAATTTGCACAGCACGTCCTGTGTAAAGGAATAAACAAATATATTCCCTGTCAACAGGAGTCAGCAGCATACACGGCTACAACAGGAGTATGTAAGAGAGAGCATCCATGAGAACCACCACGGCCAGCACTGCCTCACGCCATCTGAACGATTACACCTTTTAATAGCAGAACGTAACCATTCTCACATTTCTAAGTTGCCAAAAACAGACATTTGACCAGCAGCTTTTTTGGAATTCCACTTGCCCACAGCTTCTGAAACACAAGGATTTAATCTACAGGGCAGTAAAGAAATCTCAGCATTCGACACTAGATTTTCTTGCAAGCTTTCAACTAGCTTGTTGCTGATGGGGGGGGAGGGGGGAAGTTACTTTTTAAAGCCCATATTTTGCCAAACAAGCAGATAACGTTACTGTAAAAACAGGGAGCCTTCTGCAGTCTTTTGCAAGGGCCTTTTTTCAAAAGCCTTCTCCTACACACACCAGGCTTCATCTGGATGAGATTATGGGTTTTGTAGCCTCTAAAGAGCCAGGATTCAATAACGGATCATTAAAGGTAACAATGGCAAAAGGTGTGAGAACCACAGCGACACCAGTGCTGCCAGATCGCTCATTTCTGGGCCACTGCGGCAGTTTTCCGGCAAGTTCCCCTCTCTCCACAGGTTGCCCGTCACCTCCACTCCAGTAAAGACTCCCCACAGGGTCCAACAACGCTGGCCGGGTCTCCCAGGCTCCGAGCGAGCCCCTTTGTGCCCCTGCTCGTTTTAAGTGTGCTGCTGCCCACGGGCGGCGCGGGGGGGACGGGGGACGGGCACAGGTGACTTCCCGTAGCATTTGCGCTGCAGAAGAAGGATTCAGGTGCCCGTTGTTCTCCCCCCTCCCCCCAAAGCACACACCTCCCCGGGGCCGGGCCGGGGCAGGCGCTGGCGGGGCTCACCGCCCGCGTACCGAGGTGTGCAGTGGCCCCTGCCTGTGCGCGCACCGCAGCCCGCACCGTCCCGCTCGCACCAGCCGGGCGGACCTCGGCGGCACCGGCAGCCGCCGCCGATCGCCTCCCCGCCTCCCTCCCTCCCTCCTTCGGGCGGCCGCGCCAAGGGCGCCCGTTACCCACCCCCCTGCACGGCAGCTCCCGCAGACCCCGGGACCGCGCGCCCGCCCCCCAGCAGCGCCCCCGGCCGCTGCCTCCCGCCGGGACTCCCACTCCCCTCCCCGCCACGCCGCCGCCACCGCCCCCTCGGCGCCCGCCGCCGCTGTCAGGGTCTCGGCCGGCTCCTTACCTGCGAGGAGGCTCTGGGAGCCGCTCCGAGCGGCGGCGCCGGCTGGGTCCGGCTGCCCGAGAAGAAGGGCGATCCAGAGGGAGCCGAGGAGCCGCCGGGCTCTCCCCGCCGCCATCTCTCCGCTCCCCGCGCCCGGCAGCCGGGCACCCAGCGCCAGCCCCTCCCCCGGGGGGGGCTCCTCCTGCCTGCCCGCCGGCCTGGGGCGCGCTCCCTGCGGCACCCCGAGGAGGCGGCGGCCCCTCGGCCGGGCGGCGGAGGCTCAGGCAGCCGCCCCGGAGAGCGGCCGGCGAGGAAGGCGGGCGGGAGCGGCCGGGCTCACTCCATCGCGGGCCGGTCCCGGCGCCGGGGCTCCAGCCGCTGCCTTCGCACGGAGCCAGAGGGGCGCTCGCCGCGCGCTGCGCTCCTCCCCCTCGCTCGCGCCCGCCCCCACCCACCGCCCGCGCGGGACCGCCCCCCGCTCTCCCTCCCTTTCCCTCCCCCCACCCCGCGCGCGCCTGCGCATGCGCCCCCGCGCTCCTCCCCTCCCTCCCTCCGCCAACCCCGCTCGCAGGTGGGCGCGTGCCCGCCTGCCGTCGCGCCTGCGCGCGAACGCGGCGCCGCGCCCCCGCCTGCAGGGGCGGGCGGCGCGAAGCCGAAGCGCGATCGCGGCGGCGGCTGCGGCCCCTCGGGCCCGGGCCCCCTCGGGTCGGGGCTGTTCCCCCCGCGCCGGCTCCCTGCCCGACCCAGAGCGGAGCCCCGCGGCCCGACCCCGCGTTCCAGCAGCACGTTGCTCCTCACGCTTTGTCCCCACCAGCGCTGCAGGAGAGCGCTGCAATAAAAGTTGCAGTGTTTCACTGGAATAGCCTTATTTTCCCCTCTCCTAGCCGAAGCCCAGCGTGGCTGCAAAACCTGCGTGTGTTGCCTCACGTGAAGCCGTGCAAAAACACGTGAAAAAGCGCTAATCCGGTTATCCGCACAAATGTGGTGAGCCGGAGCGTTGTCACACCCTGTGTCGCTGGGAACCGGTGAGGAGACAGGGAAATCTTGTCTCCAGAGCTGCTGGGAGAAAAAGCACCACAATCCACACTAACTGCATACAAATAACTTGCAGAAACTTGCTTTGTTGGAGGGGGGAAGATCTCTGCCGCTCTATTTGGGATGCCAGCTTTTGCAATAAGCACGGTTCTCAATAAACCGAGGGATAAATAAATGTGAAGAAAAGACCAAACGTGCTTTGAGAAGGCAAATGAAATGTATTTACATCCTCCTGGGGATAATTAGCTTTATACAGCATTTGCCATTCAAGTCATTTGAATCATTAGCAGCCAGTTTCAGTCTTGCTGTTGGAGCCCGTATCCTTACAAAGGACACAGTAAGAGCTATAAATATATGTTCCTCCTTTGTTAATCAGATGAAGCGTACCTCTATATTTTCTTCCATCTCAGCCTGTTGCCCACTAAATGATATTTTTATGAGGCGCATGCTATCCTTGCTCATTTTATTATTGACTAATTGAATTGTGTCTTTCAGCACATAAATTATGTAGAACCAGGGGCTTCAGAAGCAGTAACTGGTTGATAACCATACCCGTAGGGCACTGGAAAATGCAAAACCTGGGTACATCTTCCCCCCCCCAAGAACATAAGTTTGGATTGCAAAATGTTTTAAAACTAGCTTAAAATCAGGGATCTTCAACTCTGAAAACAAGAGCGGTCACTTTATCAGCGGCGTTTCCTCAAAACCCACCATGAAAACCCTACTGAACATGAAGGTCCCACTGGCGCTCGTCAGGGGCTTGCACTTCTCCAGCAAGTTCTGTGCTCACCCAGCACATCGCAGTCCAAGGCTGCAGAAGCTGGAGCTGGACCTGCAGTTCCAGTTCCTGGCTGCTCCAGATCGTGCCAAGTTTGTAGTTAAGAAGGGTGAGCGGGGACCTGTCCTTCCAGTCCTCTCAGGAGATGCCAAGCAGGAAGCTTCTTGAATAACACACAGTGGGAATGAGAGCTGGATTGGGGACGAAGATGTTGGCAGGTGCAAAGGGTCTGGAGAAAGACAGGTTCTCCAGGGTGGTGAAAGGGAACTGGGAGTTGGAAGGGGAAACTGGGTCTGCCTGGAGGGAAGGATAAAGCAAAGCTCATAAGCAAGAGTCTGGAAGCCAGCCTGTTGGGAAAAGACTGGAAAACAGACTGGGAATGGGAGAAAATTGACAGGAGAAAAACACGTAACTGGGGCAGCAGTGCGACCAGCAATTATCTGGCTAAGGGCTGAAGGAGAACTTGCTGGGCAAAACGGATTAGACAGCAGAGCTGGAGTGGGGCATGAGATGCAGCAAGGGTGACAGGAAGAGGCAATTCCGTCGAGACAAGGATGGAGAAACAGGAATGACAGCGACTGGGGACAGCAGAACAGAGAGGCGAGGATTTAGGGACCAAGGTAGTGCCTAAACAACTTCCACGTGATTTACTCCAAAAACCCAGATGTAGATATTTTCTGTACCTTGCGAGGAACCGCAGGGAACACAAGTGCAGCGCTGGGGGTGAGGTCAGCGACAGCTGCTCCAGGAAAAGGCCTCGGCCTCAGGACTCCTGCGGGATGCAAAGCACAGAGACTTCAGAGCGAGGCGCTAATTGCGCAGCCTTCACTTCACCAGGTGCCTGGTTTGACATTTGGAAGTTTGATTTGCCAAAGTGAAGAGCACTTTGCAGATAGATTAACAGTAAATAAGAATTCACCCAGCCTTGGACAAAATGAGATGCTTTGCCATGTTGTATTTTCTGACAAAACCAGGCCATGAGTATTTCCGATTTGGGTATCTGAAATAAAAAGCTTTTTTTTTTTTTTGCTATTCTCTCTGTATGCCCAAGTTCCTCATCTGCAAAAGAAGAGCAACACCAGTTCTCCCAACAGTGCTAAGAGAATAAATGAAGAGTTTGTGAAGCACTCGGATGCCATAGTGATGAGTTCCATGGAAAGCCCAGGAGGAAATGAATAAATCTGTCTTCAGAACAATATTTGAATAGCGTGCAGTAAATAAAGGATGGGCCACATAGTGAACAGCGAGGAGAAAATAAAATTCTGCCTTCGTTGAGCACAGTCGGTTCCGTACAATGAGCGAGGCTGGGAACCTGTCGGAAGAACAGCGTGTGATCTAATTGCAATTAAATAGTGGATCACAACGTGGGGGTGCAAAAGGGACAAATTACAGCTGCACAGACCACCTTAGTGTTGGCATTTCTCAACTTTTAAATTCTTGAATTAAAAAAAAAACACATATGCCTTTAGGCTGCACACATGTAATATATGTGTTAGGAATGATTCCCTCACCTTTTAACAGTTGGAGATGAAATATTTGCCTCCTCCACCTCAGCCATGGTTGAGTGGAAAAAAAGTGTTTTTCTTCTCTTGGAGATATCTCAGCTTTACAGCCAAGATGTAATGTTGTCGTTCACACATCGACATTGTCCCGTTTTCAATTCAAAATCGACCTTCTCTAGGAGGCTGTGCACAATCGTCAGAGACCGGCAGTATTCTCCAGAGAGGGATTCAGAGGAGGTCCTTTATTTCTGTGATTCAGATTTTTGTCTTTTGTTCAAGGGGCTTCGTATTTCAAACCAGCCTACTGGTTTTTGGTGCAGAAGCAAGGTTACGGAACGATGACAGCTTCACTGATCTTTTGGATCTCCTCAGTCCCCAGGCCGCCACTGAGCCTTTCTGACTCCTGCTGAGATTTGGAGACGCTTCAGAGCCACTGTAAATTGCACTGGGTTATCTGTAGCCCACAAGAAGGGTGATGAAATTAGGATTCAACTGTTCAGTGGCACTCTGGTCGTGTCCCTTTTTCTGATCACGATTTCTCCATTGCTTAGCAGGATGCGAGGTGACACTGAATCGTCACACCAATTTATTGCTATCCAGAGGATTTTCTGTTACTGGGCATCCTCTAGCAGCTGGTTAAGGCAATTTGGGGATAAGAAGGGGCTGCAGCACACATAAAGACCTGGCTCATTAAGTTTAAGACTTTCAGCTACGAGATAACTCGCCTTCAGTTTCATGTGCTGCGCTGCCTCCCTCGTGCCCGAGGCACCAGCTACATCCCCAGATGGCTGCTGGTGACAGTGACCTGTCCGATTATTCCCACATAGGTCTCTGCACCGATTCCAGCACCATCATGCCCAGTGAATTATGCTTTCATCATTCAGTAGGGACCAGATTTTCATTTTTCTTTTATTTTTCAGATTTATTGCTCACAGATGTGGTTTTGAAAACTGCTCTGAGGTTAAAAGTCATCCTCCTGCCTTTGCAGAGCAAATTCTGGGTTAGCGGGCTATTTGCCAGGAACCCTCTAACCCCAGCACATATTTATGTCATTCCTGATGTCAACAGCTAGACAATTCCAACTCCTTACCCGAGTCAGGGAGGGTCACGAATGGAGGCAGACCTCCCAATAACTAAGGTTAGCTCCCTGGGAAGTTTGAGAGGATAGATGGAGCTCCTTTGCCTGAGTCTGAAATACGAGCAGAGCAGTTGGTGCAAAATGCTTTTAACAGCTTCAGTTGCTGAGTGGGGGAGCTGCTGAGGTTTAATCCATTGTTTGTTTTTTCACGGATTTCAGATGTAGATAGAGGGAATCCAGAATCCAAAATGCAGGGTTTGCCCAATCCAGTCTAGCTATAAAGGAAAAGAATAGTTTCTTTGTTATCAGAACATGCATAATGATGCAGGATGTGTCTGGCTGGGTGTTCAGGAGGAGAGAAATCCAGGTAGCCCCCAAGGGCTAAGCCTGGTGTTCTGGCAGCCAGCAGGATTTTTGCCATCCATTGAACCAGAGTGAGATTTCATCTCTGAAAGCCTGTCATGGGCTGACACTGTGCCACAGGCATTCAGTGTTAACAGCAACGCTTAGTTTGGTGTTTTTCTCTCTGTTTTGGTGTTGTCACATAGTCTTTGTTATGAGGTGAGATCATTACTGGAGAAACATTGATAACTGAGTCTCTATTCCTGTACCCCACTGGTAGCCGCTCATTTTTCCAGCGTTCCACTCCTCCCTGTAACTCCTTATTGGCGTGACAGCTTTTTGCACATCCAGTAAGAGAAGAGGCAGATGGTCCATGGTCCAAGTCCTCTTGTGTGAACAGGACCAGCCTCCTCACCAGCTTCAAAACCACACAAGCCAGGTGGTGTTTATCCCAAAGCATTTCCAACAATCCCACAAGAATGTTAATTACTGACACCAACAATCTTGTTCTCATTCACATAATGGCAGTGCCTAAAGGTCTTACCTGAGGTTGGGTCCTATTGTAAGATCACACAATCAAAGCCAGTCCTTTTCCCCGGGGAGTCAGTAGTCTCATTCACATCTCCCAAGTCACTAGTCTGTTCTCTTCTGGTGTCTGCACCAGCAAAGGCAGGGAAGTGAGACTGGCAGTCTGAGAGCAACACAGAACAGAAAGGAAAAACATGGAGAGGAGAAAGGCTGAAAACAAAAGGAAGAGAACTGATATCAAGCACAATGAAACAGTCACTTGCCTCTGGGCTTGGGAAATCCAAAAAACAATCTTAGACCAGCAGCAGAGGACGCCTGGAAAATATACAGTCCATTGCTCCTGGTGATCCCCACACGCTGTATGGATATTAATTAAACCTCACCTCTGCCCAGGGTGGGAAGTTGCCAACATCAGCACAGCCCTATCAGTTTATTTGTTGTGTATCTGATGTGTTGGGTCATCTGGCTGGAATCCTTCATTCCCCTTGTCCTTTGTACTTGATGGCTGCTCCCCAGTAACACCCCCTGCACACACACAGAGCCCACACCTCAGTCCACTAATTCAATAGTTCAAAAACAGTGGCACCCGTTGTTACTGTGATGTAGCGAAGACTGGGATGGTGATCTGCAGAAATGGGAAAGAACACTGATACTGGACAACAGGTTGGGACAGGGGCAGAGTCCTGTTTGCTGTAAAAAACAACTACCTTGTTCAGACACTTCTCAGGCAGCCTTTTAGAGTTAGATTTTTTGACCTGCTTCTGTTGGGATGCTCCTCAAAACCTCATCACCCTTTCAAATGCTGTGAGGGAATTTCCTATAAATATAGTGGATTTTTTTTTTATGGAAGAAATATGGGACTTCTTCATTTTTACCTTGGTTACATAGCTGTCAGAGACAAGCACAGAGGTCACTTTTCCAGAGAGCAACAACAGTGATACAACCCTGAGCTGCTAAGGAGAGAAACAAGCTTCTGTTCCCAGAAGTTTCTAGTTTAAAGTGGAGCTTCACCTTGAATCATTCTGCATGAGTTTTATTTTTAAATTATTTCTAGACTCTTGCAGATTTTAAGCATCTCCAAAACCAGGGCAAACTGGCTAAAATTTCTTCCTAGTTTCCACTTGTCTAAGTTCTTACACCCGTTAGTGCTGTCTGAACCTTCCTCAGGTGCAGGACCAAGCAATCTGGAGACACAAGGACAGTTTAAGAAGAACAGAAAAGGATACATTTTGTGCTGAGGGAAGGGACTGTGCTGACAGCTCCAGCAGATAAAACGTGGGTAGCCTTCAAATAGGTAGAAGCATTTTACTCGTTCAAGCTGTCAATCTGGCACATTTCACAGACATTAATTTTACTTTCTTTTTTTTGTTTAAATATCCCTTCAGGGCAGCAGTTCTGGAAAAACACCACCATTTTCTCTCACCTTTCCATGCTCCTGCTGGGGGACCGGTGATCAAAGTCGGGAGAGGAAAACATGCAACTCCGATGGGATATGAAATGTGGGTGATCGTGCCATGAACCCCAGTATCTTCCTGACAGGTACGCGCTGCACGTTAAGCATCTCGGAATCTATACGTCTGCTGTCACGATGGGCTTTTACCACATGTTTTTATTTCCTTAGTACCTGAATGGCAGCTTTAGAAATCAAATTACAGTCTGAGGGCTACAGGCTGCAGCCCCCTGACTGAGACACTAAATCAGACTAATTGAAACAACAAATATGCCTGAACAGCAGTTCCTTAAGAAAATGTTGCCCATACAACGTGCAGCTTTTACTTCTAACATAACTCGACTGGACTTACTGACTGCTCTGCTACTGCGTTTGGAGTTGATCGATTCAAAGAAATATTAAATGAGCTTCAAAGAGGTCAGAATGTGACTTTGTGTCCAAGAGAGACACAAAGACATTCAGCGATGCTAAATGGGGCAGAGGGAACTGCAGGAAACTAAAATACTGATGGAGCTCAGTGCTTTGTGGACATCAATGGACAGCCCAAGAAGAGGTGAAGGTGCCGATCCACCTTGTACTGAACAGCTTCCACCACACTGCAGATGTTGCCCAGGCTGTAGCTCCACCTTCTTCCCCCTCCACTAAAACACATTTTTAGGGGAGATGCTCTGAGAAGGAGCAAAGGTTGAAATAGCACATCTTTCTTTAGTGTAGTGGGAGGCATGTGCTGGAAGGAAAACCTGTGAGGAAAATAATCTTGTGCTCTATGGACAATGGACATTTTGCATAGAAACAAGATGCTTTTGGATTCCCAAAGGAATTCAGCTAAAAAGGATCATTACCAAAAACTGGAGAGAATTGAGGGGCTTGAAATAGATTTACATTGCTAAAAATGGGGGACTGGTAGAGAAAGAGGTGAAAGCTATCAAAAGTACCCTTCATTTCTGAAAGTGCATGAGTGGATGTATTCAACAAGAAATCCGTTTCTCAAAAAGACTCTCATTTCATGTTCAAAAAGCTACAGTGAGGGCTGAGAAGAAATTGAGGTTTATGTCTGTATCATCTGGAATGAACATTTACTCTCTATGAAGAAAAAAAATGGCATTTTTCAGATGCAAGCCCTCTGAGGCAGGTAACAAATAAGATCTATTTGACAGGGGAAGAAAAGCTTTCTTACAAATCTCATGTTTTTCCAGCCCCAAAGGGCTGCAAACTGCTTCTAAACCCCTCTTTCAGGCTGATCTTGCTTCACAATCTGTTTGTTTTGTCCAAACCGTCCTTTCAAATGGTTGTCCAGCTTCTTCCTTCTGACCTCTAGTCCTCTCCTGGTCCTTTTGGGGTTGTCTCAGATCCTGACTGGGTTTTAAAACAAACCACTAAAAAGTAGATTTTTTACTCACAATTAACTCGGGCACTGATGAGTCTAATCCCGGGTGATCTGCTGCACCACAGCAGCTCACTAGGAGACCACGTCTCAGAATGTGGGGCTAAGGTCAGTGAACAGATCTGTTACTACAGCACTGTAAAGTCACCATGTCCAAGAGAGATCCAATAATCCAAATGTCTACAACAGAAAGAAGTAGGGTAGAGATCTGTAGTGGTCAGAAGCAGCCTGCAAAAAACCTGCACAATGGGACTGAGCAGTGAGGTGAGCAACAGAAACCAGTCCCCAGCTCTGGGAAGAGACAGGGTAACATCAAGAATGTGTGAACGCAGTGGTGAGTGAGGACACAATCCCGTTCCCAGTACTGCATGAGCCTGAGGCGGGTGGGGTGACAGCACAGCAGAGGGTGAGCAAACCACAGCCTGAAAGATAAATGGGTATTAATTAATTCTAAGTTGTACACCAACGTATGCAATGTTAAGAACTTAATTAACACCCCCTGAGAAGCTACGAGCAGACTCTGGAAATCGGGCAGTGAGTGAAGCTGCTGTGAAGTCAGCACTTACAAGGGGGATCCTCTCTCTGACCAAAGGAATCCATTGTTCAATATATGGGGAAACAGCAGACAGCGAAAGAGACAGTCTGAAAAAACAGCAGCATATAGACTTGTGCTGAAAAGCCTCATTCCCACTAAAACTCCTTCACCTGAACAAGAGAATGAGGATTTAAAAAAAAAAAACGGGGGGGGGGGGGAGCAGCAAAAAGCACTAAAAAGAAGTGAGGTGTAGACTCCCTCTATAGAACGGAACGGCCGCAC
>JANVCC010000034.1:24960964-24975503 GCA_025345505.1 Todiramphus chloris collaris
AAAAAAAAAAAAGGGGGGGGGGGAAGCCTGCACAAGGTGATAAGTAAACTTGAGTAAAGCGCACCCATCTTAAAGCTCATCTCCTGTATCGAATTTTCACGTGGAGTACAGCAGATGATCAAGGAAGGGGTGAAAAGGCTGGCACCTCTGTGAAAGAGCAGAGGACATGCAGAACACAGAGCACGTGGACACTCAGGGGTCACCAAAGAAAGGGCGGGAAAAACACAACCCTTTGTGATTACAGTTAAGCATAAATAAATATGTAAGAAAAGAATGTTTTTGTATTTACTGCAAGGAGTGAAGTTTGGGGTGAAACTGCCTACGTCAAATATTTCTCTCTGCTGGAGGCATCAGCAGGGTTCTGACAGGCACGTTAGGAAAACAGACCATACATTTGTACATATTCAACAGCCCCTATGGGAGACATAATTTTCTCAGGCTGCTGTTTGGGTTGTGTTTTGGCACTTGAACTGTTCCATGGGCCTCTGATAGCCTAGGATCTGTGTAGATGATGTTTTGTACAGAGGGGAAAGAGTAGAAGCACATGACCAGAAGCTCTAATCAGCTTTTGAAAGACCCAGCCCAGCAGAGTTCAACCAACAGAACCCCTTTGTAATGGAAATGTAATGGAAATGCCATACGTAGGCATGAAATTAGAAAAGCAATGTGTACAAGCAGATTACAGTAAAATTGAAGACAACCTCAGTATTCCTGCCCCAGCAGAAAAGGATGCAAAGTTACAATACCTTCAAGTAGCAAAGGGTCTACCCAATTTAGCTGCCTAAGCAATCAATGATGGATCTTTACTTTCAGCAGACCTAACATACAGAGCTTCAGAGGAAAACTTGAAAGGAACTAATTAATAGCCCCAGATAAACAGAATTAAGTGCAAAACTGGACATAGATCTTTACAGACCGGTGCTGACTGAGCTGAATTCACTCCTTGCACTCTCACTAGTGCTTATGACCCTAGGGAGGCATAAAGATTAATGCTTATACCAAAAGCATTTGCTCTCCACTTTTTGTAAAGCACTTGTAGACCATCTACTCTAATGTTTTGCATGGTTTCAATTAGAGCTCATCTTAGTCTTTACTCACAGTCTTAGCTGCGTATAGTTTTGCTGTCCCCTGTCCCATTCCAGAGGAGCATGAAGTAACACCTTTCTATCCTCACTGCTGTGACAAGGAAGTGAAATCGATAAGAAGTCAGCCTCTGTTTACACTCCGAATGGATCAGCTCCAGCGGGGGCTGCCCTGTCTGCAATACAGTCTGAAACCCTCCGGTGCCCTGAGCTCGGGAGAGGTAATGACTGTTACTCAGAGTTAACACACAAATCACTGAGCACTTGAAAAGTCGCTAAAATTCTCTTTGTTCCCAGGAGGCACAGACTACGTGGCCTCCTAGGAGCTTAAGGAGGAGCTTCAAGAATATCCTTGAACATGGGATGCTTCCTGGGGCATCACAAAAGCCAAAGAAACTTTCTTCTTTGATTGCTTTGCTAATTACCACTGTGTGTGAAGGGCAGAGCCTCAGCCACAAAGGCAAACACTTCACTAAGCTGAAGACATTAAAGAGACCAAAAGAGTCTAGCTGCACAGGCCAGGTCGTTGTGTGACAAGTCCCTGAAGATGTATATGCTGACACAATGCCTAGAAGGGCAGCATCTTCCTGTTGGACTCCTTTCACTTTCTTAATTAATCTTCTGTAATCAGAGAACCACAGAATCATGATAGAGCAATAGGGAAAAGTTTGGTCCCTTTGGAGAAATAAGACATATCCCCAAGTGCCTTTGAGAAGACACAGGAAGAAGTTAAACCCTGAAAATTAGGAGTCTGCCATGCACAGGTAGTTCCTGCAGCAGGGAAAGCTGAGAGCAGGCTTTTCAGGATCATGACTTTGGACTGAGGTGGCTAAATTTTGTGCAAATTTCACTTCAGATGTCTGCTTGGATCTAGCTTTAAATCTCTCTTTAGTCCTGTGGAAACACCAATATTTCCACCGTGTTTCAGTGTCACTTTAAAACTCAGTAATCCCTCTTCAAGACTTAGGGGTGGAAGGTCCTGCATAAAAAAAATCTTCTACTTTATCACTAAAAGTAAGGTAAAAGAGGACACCAAATAACAGAGACAGCCTGAAGGCACCAAGAGGATTCAGAAAGATGTAATACGCTTGAGAAAGGTAAATCTCGGGCTTGAGGGCCACAGCTGATCTTGGGGGCCTCACCTCAGCGGATGCAGCTGCTTCAGTGCTGAGCAGCTCCATGCGTCGGTCGTTCCTTGAGCGAGGTCTCTTAGCTCTGGTTTCTCTGAGGTGCTGTTCTAGATGGAAGCTAAAGATCATTAAAATCTTCCAGAGAACAACAATGAGATCTGGCCAACATTCCTCCCTTCAATAAATAAAACAATTTCCAGCATAGGCAGCTCTGTGAGTTACTGCAGAGCACATAATAGTCCCTGTATTTGCCTACACAATCACTGTGCTCCCCAGATCTAAGTCATTACTGTGCTTAGCAAAGCACTTTGAACCGCTTCAAGCATGAAAAGCATCATATAAGAACAAATTTTCTTCTCATAAAAAGGTATTAAGGCAAGTTAGAAGTACTATTGACACACAGGCTAGGTTATAATTGGCCAGTGTTCACAGACACAAACTCCAGCTTTGTGTGTCAAGCTGGAGGGTACCTGTGTGCACGCTGGGCCTGTCCGAGGACATCCCATCCTCTCCTCTGCCCTGTAGCTCCCACAGACAAGCTGTCTGTCCCACAGCCTCTGAAACACAGGCCTTGCACTTCTGAGGAGCAGCAGGACTCTGCTTGACCTGATTTTAAAGGGAGACATGAGCCCTCTTGGTTAGTAGGTGGCATTTATCCAGCTGCACTTGAGTCTTCCCTGACCCATCATTCTCCCGGTCATCCATTGCAACACCCCCCAGGATCTCAACTGCACCCCTGCACCTTAACCGAAGCCTGTGCCACCCTTTCCAGAGCTGTCAACTCAGCTCAGCTGTGACCTGCAGCACCCTCTGTCGTTCCCTTCCTGGAGTTTGCCCAGCTTATCCTCTCCACCAGGACTATTTCCTTTCTCATTTCATGTATAGCCTTTTTGCGAGGGCACCCTCGTTACACCAGCCTCTACTGGTCTGGACTTTCATTCTCTGCTTGTTTATATCCAAAATATTATCTGTAACATGGAGGGACACCGTACGTAAAGAACTGAGATAGCTGAAGTCCTTACTAGCAATAGGTAGAACTCAAATAGCTTCTAGCCACCCAGAAGTCCTGGAAAATAAATAAGGTCTGGAAGTGTCAGGTCATTAATCTACACAAAAGTCTTTGTGTCAGCGCTGTGCTTAAGGATGTTATCAGAGAAACCAGGAATGTTCTTGGGGTTGGAGGATAATGGGCAGAACATTTTTTTGCAGGCCCACATAAAAACATTGGGTTATCCCAAGCCAGTGTCATGTCCCAGGACATCGGAGTCAGCACTTTCACTGCTGTAATTACCAGAAACCAAGTTAAATACATGAAATATTAATGGAAATATTGAGAAATAACTAAAACTAATATGGAAACCACAGCAGTATGTACTCGCAGGCACATGTGCACACATGCGTGTGCAGTCTGTCCAGCAGATTCATGTGGTCATCCAAGATCCTGGCTCACAAGCTACATTCAGCCCCTGAGACTTTCCACTGTCTTGAATTCCTTTTGTAAAAAGGGAGCCTTGCAGACTATTTTAAAGCTCAAACAGCTTCATGTGGGATGAAAAGCACACTGCTTTTCGGGAGGTTTGAGGTCAGATTCTGCACTAGCAGGTATTTGGAAAGCTGCAGAGATTGTGTGATCACTCTGGGAAAGAAAACTGAGAACCCCCTAAGTTCTGTGCCCACAAACTTGCCTGAGAGACTCACAGTCCACTGTACAGCCTGGAGCCTTGAAGACTCTTTCCATCATCTGCTCTTGTCAGTGGAGACCTCTGAAAAAGCGCTCAAGGCTTCCTCTACTGTGGGACTGAGGAAGGGGAAGAGCGCGTGCATTGGTACCTTCTCCAACGGCTGCACACAGAGATCCTCAATCACTTCTTATTCCATCAGTGGGGAACTCCAGTGGAGTCAGAGCCTCAGGATTTAACTCGCAATGAACGCCAATATAAATGATCCACATGTAAGGAGGGGTCACCAGGACCTGCAAGAACCTGACTGTGAGATGCAACACAGGGCCCACTGTTGCAGCCCTTGACACGGCTGCAAGGGTGGACGTTTCTAGAGGAAGGCTCTGGTGAGTGCAGCACATCTGGGGTGGAGCATACAGGAACACCGCTTCAAGCGTTCACTAAAACACTTTTTAGGTTTCTCAGTCTGGTTAAGTTTTCTTTGCTGTCCTCTCCTCTGCCCACAAAGTGCTGCTGGAAGAGGAGGAAACTCCTATTTGCACGCACAAAGATTGTGAGTTTCCTTCCCCCATGCAACAATGTTCAATGGGTGTTTAATCCAACAGGTCCCTTGCTGTGTGTCCGGTGGCCTGGTCACCAGTGTATGCATCCAGTGGAGCAAGGCAGGTTTAGTAAGCAGGAAGAGACTGGGACTGATGATGTGTTCACACAGCTTCATTTTTAGATCTTTCCTGATGGGAGAAATTAAGAACCAAAGCTGTTCCACCAAACCTACTCATCCAATTACTGTAGCACTTTGAAACCATGATATGGATCGGTCTAACACCCCAAGCTTCTCCCAGAATTGAATGTGAGTGTGCAGACACTGCACTTTTGGGAAGCATCAAGAACCAGACAGATTAGCTTTGTGGCTTTCCTTAGTTGGTTCTGACTTGCTTTTGACTACTTGCCCGCTCACTATTAACACCCTGTGGTGCAGTTCTGTTTGACATCCCCATAACAAACCCTGATTTATATGGCCTCACACAATCCCACCTCCTTTGTGCGGCCTTGAGAACAGCGTAACAGGCATGCTAAAATGGAACCCATTTAAATCAGTCACTACCAAAGGAGCAGGCATCTTCAAAGAGCCTTATCTTTGAGCATCAAACTTCTCCCTTCTTGAATAATCGGAGGAAGGGGGGGGGGGGTGTGAAATGTAGCTTTTTGGGTTTGGTAGAAGTGGAGAAATACTCCAGCGAGCAGACTTTACAAAAAAGGTGAAAGCAGACTGAGATTCACAGAATAGAAGAGAGAAAAGATCCAGGGAAAAATCAGATGTGCTACATTCATCCTTCAATCATTCAATTACAAGTCTTTGAGCAGCTGTCCGGTGAAAGGAATGTGAGCTCCCTATTTCACAGCACGTCTTTGGCTTCGAACATCTCTGATGCTTTTCCCCGTGGCAATGCAGCTGATGAGCCCCGCTCCTTCCCACCCCCATTGCCCGCAGGAAAGCTGCAAACCATCATCACTGGCGGTCACTAATTTAGGATCCTTGTCATCATTTACCCCATGCCTCCAAAGCATGTCCACCACTTAACGCACTGCTCACTTTAGGAATGTGGTTTTGCTGTGGTAGGATGCGAACACTACGATTATGTACTGCATGTGGCTGGGTGGGGAAAGAGAAGGGAGGCTCAGAAATGATAGTACCTATTTTTGGCTCCGGCAGCCAAGCTGTGCTGCTCCCACTCCATTCTGCTGATCCAACGCGTATCATTCTAGATGTCACCAACCCGAGGCAGTCACAACAGTTTGGGGTGCTGGGCTTCAGCAATTTTAAGCAGATATTTTTCTGAAGTGTGTGGCAGGAACAAACTGTATCATGGTGACCATTATTTTATTATTCATATTTAGTCAGGGTTATTTTTCAGCCTGAACGTATCATTACAACCCAAGAGTTATGTACCTGGCTCTTCCCTTGCTGGCAGCCCTCCACCAGAATGCAGCAGGACATCCCTTCTCTGGAACATGTTGGGCCACCATGGTGATTTCTGAAGATCTGGTTAAGCATTTTGCAGGACCAAATGCCTCCTCTCTCCCTGATGCCTGGGACACACAGAATACAGTCTAACTGAAGTAAATTCACGTTCTTGTGAAGGAGACAATCCAAACCTGCTCTTGAAACACAACACTCAACCTGGGCACCTCTCTTCACAGCTGACATGGCTCCCCACAGCCACAGCACCTTCTCCCTCTTGCCATGAGCAGCCTGCCTGGCCCCATCCCCTCAGTCCTTCTCTTACAACTGTTAGTGGAGCAGTGAAACAAATCCAGCTGGGAAATTGTTTAGCATATGGCCCCCCAGCTGTCTGGATGGACAAGGAAGACATGGTGGAGGGGGAAGGAGAGCCTCTTACCTTGGCACTGCTTCCAGAAGAGGCTGCTGCAGAGCTCTGATGAAGTTTGGCATCTTTGATGGGCACCACCTTGTGCAGACAGAGTCTCTTGAGAATCACAGGAAAGCAAAATGCAGTCTTGGAGGTCTTCTGCTCACCTACCCACAGGAACATCTTCTCCGTCTTCAGCTGCTTTTCTTCATTACGCTCTCCTGCAGTACGCTGTGCTAGCAAGTAATTAGGAACACATACATAACGGTTTCTCAAAACACCAGAGCATTTATCTTTAGAAATGTGACAGCAAAGAAAAATGACAGCATGCAGACACTGTAAAAAAGAAAGGGTTCACTGTATTTAAAAAAAAAAGTTACATTCTTGATCAAGAAACAAACTGCTATGAATAATCATAATCACATTTTGCAGCCACGTAACTCTTTTTATCTTTTTCTTTTCAAAATATCTGAAGAATATGAATGGATGTCTGAATCCTTTACATGAGAACACCTTAAACTAGTGGCACTGAGAGAAAATACCCAGCCATTGATCTGAACAAACAGAGAGAGTTCAAACCTGAGTTAAGGGTCCCCGATCCAGGATGGGGGGCTGGCAGAGCTCACCTCCTCTCAGGAGCAGCCCTGTCCTCAGTTACTGCCAACCCAATGAGCACCGCAGCTCAATTCTCTTAAGCAAAGGTTGGCTGAACAAACCCAGCACCATTTTATTGTATCGCAGTGGAGTTTTGGTATCCACAAGAAAAAGAAATCCTGGAACTGGAGTGTATTTTCATGATCAGTGACTACAGAGTGGTATAAAATGTCTCTGCTGCTGCTTTCCATCCCAGCCTGTGCCTTTGAAGTCATGGTAACAGCTTTTGGATTCGAATCCTCTGATGAGACTCCTTGATTTATTAGGTAAAACATCTGGAAAAAATGAAGACTTGTGGCAGTGTAAATCCTCCAGAAGGAGCAGAGAGAGGTTTCATCTGAACAGTACTCCTGTCAAAAAGCAAGGAAACCTGAGCCCTGGCGACCAGCTTAAGGTTGCTCGAGGTAGAAAAGCTCCAGCTCAGAATGGGCCTGTTCACGTTTCACCCACTGGCCCAGGAACCAGCACACAGACTTGGCAGGGGCTGGGAGCAGAGAGGAATGTACCTCAGCTAACAGCCCTCGGTGCTGGGACCATGCCACAGCTAACAAAATGATTTTCCTACACTCTTGCAGCTCCAACGTCGGTAGCAATTCTGCCCTTGACATTAATAAGGTAGCTGCTGTTATAAATCACTGCATACTGTGGGAGCAGTATGAAATGTAAAATACCTGCCTCTCTCCCACAAAGAAAAAGGCAACAGCAAAATACAGATGGGTTCAGGTCACCTCCATGGCACTGCTGTGATGAAGAGGATTGTCAGGGTGACTTTTCCGTTCCCCAATTACAACACTTTCTGGGAGTGTTGGCTTCGGCACGAGAAGAAAATTACCAGCCTTGAACAGGGCCGATTTGAAAGGAGTAAAACCTGCGCAGGTAACAAACAGAGAAACAGGCACTTTATGAAGCTGATTTCTTCTTTTGGAATCAGCCCTGAAGTAAGAGCAAAAAAAATTAAAAAAAGAAGGGGAGAAAGGGAAGAGCAGGACCAGCTTGCTGTGCTTCCAAGTTCCTGCTAATAGCTTCTGGTGTGTGGGGCCACACGTGTGTGAGCATGTGCATCTGTGCAAGGCATTTGTTAGCTGAGGGCAAAGCCAGAAATCACAGAGGTACTTGACTCAGAATTATTTACTCTTTCTGCCTCCTCCACACAACAATTCACGTTCCAAATTTCAGAGCTCACGCTCAGAGGGGGGAAAATCCCCAGAGAGCCATCTTTTGACAGTTATTTTCCCATCTAAATCCCCCTTCCAGCCATTTGAATAACAGTTCAAACACTACCCTGAGTGCCAGCATTTGTGTTGGAGGGGGCATAGGACCGGCAGAGGAGGGGGAGTTTGGGGAGTATTTTTTTAATCAGATAAATTATTGCTGGGAAGGCAGCCACTTCTCTCCATTCAATTTCTACTCTATGGGGAATCCATCTAATACCCCTTCTCTTCGGGTGAAGCAGGACCGTACAGTCGAGATGCTGTATCAAACCAGGGAGGAATGCAAAAGATGGGATGGAGTGCAGGGAACGAGCAAACGATGGCAGGAAGGGGCTACGTGAAAGCCAGCGGACAAGGATTAAAACCAAAGAGATGTGAACGTACCTCCTGGGATACAAAGGAGAAAATGGTTTTGCTGGTTTCTCTGCTGGCAAATCGGAGCAGGCTCAAGTAGGATGACATGGCTCGGAGGTGCTGTAAGGAGCTTTTCACCTGCGGGGAGGTGGCTCGGCTCCAGGCAGGTCCAGAGCTGCACAGGATGGAAGTTCCTATCAGGTGCTGCTTGAGTTTGCAAAAGGAGCTTAGCGATTTCACACCGATTCCCAGTGGAACTGGGAACGTGCCAGTTCACCTCACCATTGTAATTGGAACTGGTTAATGCTTTGCTGGCCGTCTGAACGAAGCTGAGGACTGGGAACCCAGACAGCTCCCAGCACATCAGGTTTCAGGCAGCGTGTCTGGGAAGCCTGCCTCGCTGTCTGGGCATACCTTTGATTCTTGTTTGGATTACTCCAACACCTCAGGCCCCAACCAAGACAAGGCTCCATTGTGTGAAGGAGCTGTACGTACATGCAGACAGTGTCCCAAAGAGCTTCCAGTCCAAACTGGGAGACAATTAGAGGTGGGGAGGGGAAACAGGTGCACAGAGAAGGGAAATGATCTCCAAAAGCGTGCCCAGTGAGTCAAACCAGAACCAAACCCAGGGCCCCACACCAGGCCACAGCACTCGCTTCTCTTCCATGTGCTAACACCAATTTAGTCTGTAGGTTTCCCACTCCGCAGCACTTCTCAGCGACTAGAGAGTTTTTAAAGAATTATGTGTTAATGGCACCTGAATGGGTGTCACAGCACACTTTTCAGGCCTTTTATTCTTCTTTATAACAATGAATGAAAGCTTTAGTGGGAGAATTGGCAGTAAGCTCAGAAGATGAGGAGACTTCTGAGAAAGATTTCCCAGATTCTGGGAGTGCCTATGGTACAAATAACGGTGGAAAATAAAGGAACTGACTCAGTGGGAGGCAAAGGGGAACAAGTGGAAGAGTAACTCTGCTCTGGAAAGCTGCAAGGAGAATATGACATATAAAGCAGAAAAGAGAAATAAGGGAAATAAAAAAATCAGATCTGTATAGTCTGCATTTTGGACCCTTCCTTTTGACAGCCTGACAAAATCTGCTGAGCCCCCTTCTCAGGGAATCAGGCCTTACACAGGGTCCAGTTATATTTGTCCCAAAAGAGATTCTTTTAATTTGGAGCTCATTTCCATCTGCCATAACAGGCTTTTACCAGTCCCCCCTGATTTTCTATCTCCAAACCTAAGCCGTGTGAAGGTGTCACTCCTGATACTACAGCTGCCTTTCCCGGGCAAAATTAATGCTTAAAGCAACACTGATCTAAAGACATAATTAAAACCCCCTCTAGCCCACCTATCTTTGCAGACTTCAATTAACCTCCCAGGTTATTACTCGGAATTACAGATCTCCCTAGAAATGCCAGAATGACTTGTGCCAAGATGAAGCGAGTCCAGTTGTTCTGCAAGTGTCAGGTTATGGGGATCGTCTTAACCCGCAGTGGTTCTTCTCCAGCCAAGACATTCTCAGGAAAAAAATAATGGCTTTTTGGCATTTTCTCCCTTTCTAAGAAATGGAGAAAGTGTTACCTCTTCCTCCTCATTTTTCCTTGTATTTTGAGTCCCCAGACATATGTACTTCATTATACCCACTTCAGAGGCTTTCTCCAGGAGTGGAATAACTCTGGTGGTGGGTATATTCAAGCTGCTTTGTGCATTTAGTAGTCCCTAAATGTCTTTTCGGGAATCTGTTCCAGATTCTAATAATTTTACATTAAGACTCAGGGACTCGATAACCTCCCTCCTCCCAATGTCCAAGAAAAATAGAAACACAAACTCCTTAACCCTAGATCAAGCACAAACCTCTCTGAAATCCAGCCTGGAAGCATCTTTTGTAGCTCCCTTTTCTCCAAGACTCTTACGCTCCACAGGATCTGCAGAGTCTCCCTGTCCAAGTAAAAAAAACACATGACATGAATCAGGCCCTCTGCTCGACAGGAGCAAGGTGAAGGGGCTGCTCTCTGCCAGCAGGTACACATTAAATCTCTGTTTAAGCCTCTCCAACATTTCTGAAGGCTCAGTGGGCTGTGGGAGTTTCGGGCTGCTGGTTATCATCTTTCATTTTTTTACACCTGATATCATGTGGTTTATAGAAATCTCTCAGGGCTCAGTAATGTATGGCAGTGAGCCTCCTTATTCTGTTTTCTTTCTTTTCCTCCCCTCTTTGTACATTTCCTGGCTCTAAAGCTAAGCAAACAAATCCCCCTGGCCTCACTGTTAGGCAAAGGGTGGTTAGAAATGGCAAGAAAAAGGGTCCTGCCCAAGAATGGAAAAAAAGTAGGAGTCCCCAGCCCTCTAACTGGGGAAGACACTTGCCTGCTTTCTTCACTCCTGGACTGTATTACACAAAGGGTAAGGAAAGGACAAGAAAACATGGAATTTATAGTCAGGGATCTGCATCCCTTCAGGTATCATAGAATTATTGAATGGTTTGTGTTGAAGAGACCTTTACAGGTCATCTAGTCCAACCCTCCTGCACTGAGCAGGGACATCTGCAACTACAGCAGGTTGCTCAGATCCCCAGCCAACCTGAAACGGCTCCAGGGATGGGCCATCAACCACCTCTCTGGGCAACCCGGGCCAGGGTCTCACCACTCTCAGCATCAAAAGTTTCTTCCTTCTCTCTGGTCTAAATCTCCCTCCTTTAGTTTAAACCATCACCCCTTGCCCTGTCCCAACAGGCCCTGCTCAGAAGTCTGTCCCCATCTTTCTGACAGGCCCCTTGAAGTCCTGAAAGGCCATAAGAAGGTCTCCCTGGAACCTTCTCTTCTCCAGGCTGAACAAGCCCAACTCTCTCAGCCTTTCTTATGGACAGGGAACAGTTCACATGCTGCTTCATGAGGGCACAGATGTGCTCAGAGGTTCATCATCACCTGGGCTAAAGGCCCTAACAGGTTATGCCAGCACTCATCTTTTCTTCCCATCTCCCTCAGAACTGTCCCCTTGGTGCAGTGTCAGTAGCAGACACGGCAAGACAGACAGACCGTCTACCCCCACGACATACACGAGGCTGCTCCTCCCTGGTTCTCTTCACCGTTGCTCCATTAATGGAACATGTGCAGCAACAAGTGGATCCCTGAGAAGCTGAAGTA
This sequence comes from Todiramphus chloris collaris, assembly GCA_025345505.1. Classification (NCBI taxonomy): domain Eukaryota; kingdom Metazoa; phylum Chordata; class Aves; order Coraciiformes; family Alcedinidae; genus Todiramphus; species Todiramphus chloris. The sequence goes on from JANVCC010000034.1 coordinate 24,972,591, forward strand.
CCCAAGCCTGGTTATTAGGGAATTAGATCCCACAGATCATCCTCTCCCTGCCCTTCTCACCTCCTGTATGTGCTGAGGTTTCTTCCAGCAGTGGGGACTCTGCTTTTGGTTTCTTCTTCCCCTGCCTAGCTGCAAACCTTCAGGAATTTTGTGGGAATTTTGTTATCGAAGTTACTCACACCTCTGATTGACTGACAGGTTGAGAATTAACTCAAGGGGAGGGAAGAATGACAGAAAAAGAGACGGATACCTCTTTAGAAACCAAGATGAAAGTGCTAGCGTAAAAGGGCTGCTGGGGATCTTGTTTTCATCACCCACAAATTCCCCCATGCTGGAAAACATCCCCCCCTTTTTTCCCATATTCTCCTATTTTCCACAAGTTCTAACATGAACAGCTTCTGCTGGGAATAGCTGACTGTGCCAGAATATGATAGTCACTGTTCCTACACTGCTCCTTCTCCAGATTATTGCATTTCAGCCCAGAAAATGGAAGTTGCTTGGTGTTTACTAACCATTCTGCTCCTTTCCTCTCCACAAGGACCTCTGTGGGAGAGCTCTGCTGTTTACAAGCCCATCTGCTTCTGTTGCTTTTCTACACCTGAAGTTAGAAGGCTCTGTTCAGGATATCACTCGCGGTTGTGTTGGGAACTGCAAAGAGCAGATGAGAATTTCAGGTGGTAAGCGAGCAGCGTGAAGAGAAGAATACAAATCTGTTCTCATCTAAAGAGACTGAAAATTAATTTAAAAAAAAAAAAAAAAAAAAGACAACAAGATGAAAGCAGAAATTCCAAAAAGCCAACGATGGCTTCAGCAGCACAATCATTCTAAGGAGAGGTTTTGCTGTATTTTTAATGAGAATTTGGGCATTTGGAACCAGAAGAGAAAAAGCACAAGCACTCCAGTGACCGAAATCACACTGATCCCTCTGGTCTCTGCATTTTAAAGTGTCTGTAGGTAGAGCTACAAGACTCTACTTCGCCCAAACCTGTACAGAGCTGTAAGCTGTTTAGTCGAGAGCTCTCCATGTAGCTTAACTCAAGGCCAGAGGTTTCCAGGAGTTAAAGGGGGGACTCTTGGGAGTCAGACAGAGATTGGAAATGTCTCTCTGCCCTCAAGGCCTTTAGTGGGGTGCCCAGAGACTACCCTCAACACCAGAGCTGATGTCCTCACAGCCCGACCCTGGAAGCATGGCTGCAGGAGGGACTGGAGGGGGTTCTCCATCACCTTGTGCACTCAGAGGCTCTGCGTAGCCCAGTACACTGCCAGTCAGCTAAAGCTCAGCATGCGACATGCCTGGGCAGGCTGCTGCAGACATCTCCAGGCTCTGCGGGAGGCAGCTGCAGGGACGGGAGGCAGCCAGTCTGAGGAACACTCTGTGCTGGCTGGTGCTGGTGCAGATGGAGCGGATACTTCCAACAGCCAGGACTCCACTGGGCCAGAGTTGCTGCGCGTGGCAGTGGAAATGTCTGCGCTGCCACAGCCGACAACAGCCACTCTGTGCTCCCAGTCCACAGCGCCGGTGCCTGGCTTGGAAGAAAAAGCAGAAGTCGTTGCTGGTTTTGGGCCCTTTTGAGAGTTAGTGAAAAATCAGAAGAGTCCAGATTGGAGCTGAGCTGCCCCTGACCAGAGGTGGCCAAAGTATCTTTGCTCCAGCCCTTTCTGCATTTTACACCTGGAGTTGTTAATTTAGGCCAAGAAGTGGCTAAAAAGGGAGCAGCAGCAACAGCAGCAGCAGCGGTCGGGATGGTCTCTGTGCTGTGCCATTAGCCTTAGGAGGGTCAGATCATCAACAGAGACACCTCCCATTCCACTTGGCACAGCTGATGCGACATTTTACAGGACAAACATACTCTGAAAGTTCACACTGTGTATGGACAGAGACCAAGGAGAAGCATGAAGTGCTGGAAGGTGGAGAGGACACAAGATCTCAGGGAAGAATAGCCCACTACAGGTTGCTTCCAGTGTCCCTCTGTGCCTTCGGATGACAGTTTATTTGCTGCACCAGTTCACAGCTGGTAATTTGCCTAGTTTAGAGAGGAACATGATGTCCCAGTTGGCAGCTTCCTGGCCCTGCCCGACCATCTCAGCATAACTTGCACAGATCACATCCCAAGTCTTGAGGCTATTGAGAAAGGAGGCTGGAAGCTCCCAGGAAGGGAGGAGCTTGTCAAGGCAGACACTCTGCTCGGGCGTGCAACCTGTGGAGAACATTTCCTTGCCTCTGCAACACCAATATCCCTTCCCCAAAAGATGCATGGATTTGGACTACTTCTTTTTGAGGACCTCAGGGTAACTGAACCCAGATCTGAAGATCTCAGACCTGCCCAGCGATACCAAATCAAATGCTGGTTCAGCTTCCCCTGGCTTTCCACCCTGAGCATTCTCAAGCTCTCAGAGCTCAGCTCTTCAGTGCGCACTAAACCAAACTGCTTGGTTTACAAAGATGCTCATGTCGGTGCTAGCAAGGAGTTCGGATGTCCTGCAAATGTAATGCTGGGGTGGGGGGGGAGAAAGGATGAAATCAGACTTTGCAAAAACATCCCATCTCGTTCACACCCAAGGAATCTTCTCTTTCAGCCTAATTGTTCCTTGGAATAGCTACAATAACACTGAGGCAGAAACCAGCACCTTTAGCTGCGCTGCAGCTCTCCAGGCCAGGATGAGGACCTCTTAAGCACACATGTTCTTCATTAATGCTAATCCAGGAGCAGAAATGATCCGAGAAGTTTAAGTACACAGATACTGCCTCGTCAAGCTGTGATGCGGGGAGGGATCCAACCTGAACTTCCTCCAAAACATGCAGTCAGATCTGGTTGCTCTGGTTTGGACCTGACTCTGGCAAGATGGAAAGAGGTTCAGCAAGATGTTGAAAGAGAGGAGCAGAAAGAAAGCAAAACAGTCCACTCCCTCCCC
>JANVCC010000034.1:24981700-25069333 GCA_025345505.1 Todiramphus chloris collaris
GGTGGTATCTCTGAGGAAGAAACATCAAGGTGACATTCGCGCGCTGATGCCACTCACAGTGTGCCAGGCTGTGGGTGGGAGCAGACACATCATCACGGGAGAACAACATACTGGGGTCTGCTTAAACCCTGCCACTCACCCACCCCACAGTTAAAACAGCTTTAATTGAAACGTGCGGCTGTCCACAGGGATCCACAGTAGACACCTACAGGCGTACGAAGCTGTAACACGTGTTCCTGTTGCCTTCTCTGCCGCCCACCAGATGAAATGTGTCCATCAGAGCATTTTTAGTCTTCCTTACACACAAGAGCTGAAAAGTCACCTGCTTACCAAGGCCAGTATAAATCTGGCACGCTGTTGCCTCTTCCTGAGTGATTTCAGATGGCGCCAGCATCCTTCTTTGAATCTCTGACATTTCAAAATTATATTTAGAGACCTGGATGAGAATTTAATTTTGACGTTTTCTCCTGAAAACTGTCATATAAATATCCTACACCACCTGCCTATGGCTCTATCAGCACCAAGCGAGCCTTTGCTGCTGCCTTTAATCAAATGGGCAGAGGCAGCCCAAGGAAGGAGCACTAAACAGTATCCCAACCATCTGAAAAGTCGGTGCTTGTCTCCCTATTAATTCTCACCCTGATCTTTTGCACAGCGCTATCACCAGGCTAATTAATCACAGGTACAAGCTCAAGCGTTAATTGCAACAATGAATCTTTTTTTTTGGTCTGTGCTTGCCCATTTCTAGCCTATAGGAGTGCGGCTGCTCCCCTTACTTTTATAATTATAAATATAAAGCCAGCAACATGCACTCCATTTTGTAGGCATTAAAAAAGACACAGTATTTGTCCCGAAGCATTAACAATCTGGTGCATATTCAGGGGAGTGATGAATACATCTCACTGACAGGCTCAAAATGGGCTTCCTGAATCATTTTAATGCAGGAAACTTTAGGAAGGGGTCAGGTAAAGCACAGGTTTTCGGAATCCAGTGTCTGCAGCTCTCCTGGTCACCAGGCTTCAGCAGGTCTTGGCCACTGACAGCTCATCAGGGCTTCCAAGGCGCATGGCAGTCTCCAGTTCCCACTGCCCATCCTGTCTTGTCCCCACTGGAAAATTACACAAGACAGGATGACTCTGGAGTGCAGACGGTCGAGGGGAGAAAGCTCTGTAACCTCTGTGCCTCCAGACTCAGTCTCAGCTTGAGTGAGATCCGTCTGGGTAAAAAGAAGGGATGCTGTGAACCTTTGACCGATGAGGCACCTGCTGGAGGCTTCTGGTGCAGTTGAAGCTGTCAGACAGACATGCTTGGGTCTGTCCCTGGTGAAGAAGCCATGGGCTCCAAGGGCTCACAGGACACAGAGTCACTCCTCAGGACGTGGGTCCTGTCTCACCTGGGCAGGCAGAGGCACAGGGGAGGGGAATTGGGAGCTATCTGCCCTGGTGCTGGGTGAGCCAACACCTCCTCCTGGCATGGGCACAGGGATGGAAACACGTCTCGACATGCCGCACAAGGGGTAAGGAAAACGGCTGACGGTGCTGTTCAGAGAGATTAGATTATAAATGTATTAAATGACTATCGTGCATCGTGTGTCCTTCCCAGGCTGAACCACCTGCATACACAACGCGTGGCTGTGATGTGGGGTTGACAGGTTCAGGCAAACGGTTCAAGACTAATTCTGTGTTGGGAACGAGCTCAAGGCAGGTGCTCTGGATGCTGGAAATAGAGCGTTTTAGGGAGAAAACAACAGCTAAAATTTGAGCAGCTACAAAACCACAATTTGTCATCTGAACTACAGTAAATATTTCATTTCTTTGCTAGCATGGAGGCTGGAGAGAAGTGGCTGAAGGAGAGCTCAAGGTGAGTGCCCATTATTTACTGCTGCTGATGAATAAGCAAACCCCCACATTATGTTTTCCTACAGGACAGCAAAAGCTCTGGACTGCTTAACAGTCTGGTTAGTTGTTATTTTTTCCCCTCCTGGGGTGCATTTCACATGCTGTTCCAATGAAACGCGGTACCACTATTAATTGTTCGCAAACACATAAAACACATGGTGTTCTCCTTCGCCACCACGGCGGTGCAAGCAGATCAAATGGCAAGGAGATGGAAAAGTCACCTACCAAGACAGAAGTTGGGAGAATAACGAAAAAAAAAAAAAAAGTTTCCAAAGGATTTGCAGGGTTTTATTTTTTAAAAAATAATATAATATACTTCTCTCTGTCTGTTTAAAAGGGTTGTTTGAACCTCCGAGGGAAGTCGGAAGCATTGAAGAGAAATTGTCAGGCTCCGATCTGGCTGCTTTTTCTTATGATGAGAAAATACACTCACATCTCCTCGTGTCTAAGGGTATGAATTCTTCATTTCATATTGTGTTTGCACAGAAGCGTAAAATTCATCCCGAACACTGGTCTTCATCCACACTTCACAATGCGAGAACAACGAGGGCACTGAGACATGCAATGAGAACGGGGACACCACAAAAGTAGGGGAGCGGGTGGGCGCTTCTGTTCCATGGCCTGGACTCTGGCGCTGCATTCACCACAATCCAGCCGGTTTCAAAGGAAAAACCCGAGGCACGTATTTCCTCCGAGAAGCTCAGGGGCCCTGGTTTGGGAGCTGCCGTCCCCTGCGGGAAGCTCCCGCCTCCCTGTCCGTAAATGTTCCCCCTGCTGCCACTGAATCACCAAATAATCTGGAGACCCGTGGGAAGGGAATTAAATAGTGGTTATCACGCTGCCGTGTTCTGCTCACTTTATTTGTTTTAAATGACCATGAAAGCAAAGGGGGGAAAAGAAAACACACAAGTGGAAACTTAAATGAGCTGTTGAAATGTCTTTAAAGGACCATTACGGTCTGGATTATGATGCCTCAGCTCCCACTGGTGGCATTTTCTCACATGAGTGGGCATCTGATTAGGCAGTTTGGCCGGGACCCTTTCTCTAAATGATCTGTATCTCTCACTGCATATTTGGAGCTGAGGACAGCTGAAGATACCCAGCTCTGGGGAACTGGCTCCCAAAATGGCCTGGATGGGACCAGGCTGCAAGCACCCATTATCATTGAGGGCTACAAGGGTTTACATCCTTGTTTCACATCAGGGTTTGCTTCTCCAAGGAGACCAGCCAAGACCAAGAGGGCAGCTGAGGCATCAGGAGGGAAAAGCCGCATCCCATCTGCCCTGGCTACCTTCTCCCCAGGGGAGGAGGAAGGAGGAACCCACTCAGCTCTCTTCATGGGCATCAAAGTGCAAAGACCCCTGAGGCAGTAGGTGACAAAACCAGCTGCAGCCACAAAGTGGCCTTGGTTAGATATTGTCTCTCTATGGGAAGAGCTTGTAGAGGGGCCACAGAGCCTAAGGAGGGCTATATGTGGGCAGAAAAGCGCATAACAGAGCTGGGCAGTGGTTGATCTGGGAGAGCAGAAAGACTGAAGGGACAAGAATGCCGCAGGGAACAGGAGGGAACTTCCCATAGAGGTGGTGAGCAAAAAAAGGCCAAACTGTGGGGAGAAGACTCTAGCAGAGAAGAGGGAGGAACTGCCCTGTCAGACTGGCTGGAGCTTGAATATAGGAGACAGGGAGCAAAGAGAACCTGAGATGTGGAAAGGCAGGTACCACAATTCAGCACAAACCAAGCCACCCACAGCTGAGGGAGAGGTCATGGCGGGACCGTGTGGGAAAAGGAGGCTCAAGAGATCCACTGTGGGAGCCCAGGGATCTGACAGGGAACCTGCTGGACGTGCTGGAGGAGCCGCACACAGGCTAATCTCCAAGTGGAACACAACTTGCCTCTGGCTTGTTACGCCTGAATTTGTTACAAGTCCAATATGCACCAGAGTAAATAAAAACGTGTTCCTCTCGAGTCAATCTTCTACTCGAGCTTAGAATCCACTTCCTGGGAATTGCTGTATTGCCAGATGTTGATTGGGCAACTGACAGGAGATGAATAGAGTCAATAAAGTTCTTCTTTCTAGCTATAAAAATAATAATGAAAAGCAGACAGAGATGGGGGGTAGGCTGCCCAAAGCTTCCCTGGGTGGCACTGCTCTGAAGACAGAAGGAGCTACCTTCAGGTGCCTTCCCTTGTTATTTTCTCCTCCCTGTATGCCATGAGGAACAGGCCTGAAATTAAGCAGTTGGGTGACAGCTGTGTGCAGTCAGAAGTATTCCTCAGCTCCTGTCAGGAGGGGCTCTCTTTTATTTATGACCATTTCCTGCTGGTAGTGCCAGAGCTCCCTGGCCATAACCCTCCTTCAGAGTCCATTGCACTGAGCCGACCCCACTGTGAGTTCGTGACTCAGGGGTCTGCAAACCAGAGCGGCTCAAATGTCTCCCTGAAGGCCGAGTCACTTTCTTTTAACAATGACTATTCTGTCTCTAGCTCTGCAAGAGAGAACTCCTGTCACCCTGTCAAAGACTGCCCTGCTTCCTCGTACCTCTCTCCCCTGAGGTCCGAACACGCCTGTGCTTTCAGGTCCTGTGTCACTAAAGACCAAGTTCAGGATATCAATGATTTCCTTCGTGCTCTGCTGTACCAGCCTGGGGTTATTGGCTGGGGCACTCTGAGCAGTTCTGAAATTTTGAGATGGATTTCTGTAAAGAGATTTGCTACACAGCTGCTCTCAGAAGAGCTGCCTCTGGCCTTACCTTCTCCAGTGACCCCTCTCTCCTCTTAGGAAGCTCTGCAAAAGGTGCAGATCCTACCACACCACAACCTCCCAAAGCAGGGTGCCAGCTGCTCCGACTCTAGATTTAGAGGGTGTAGGGGATATTTAGAAGCAATTTCTGTGGGGCACTGCAGATCAGGTCCAGCGCTGCTCCATTTCAGGTGGAAAGCATTCCTGGAAACAATTCTTCAAATGCGTATTTCCTGGATGTTCCAACAGCCACAATGCAATCAATCTACAGCAATATTCCGCCGTGTAAAAATATCCAGGAAAAAAGAAGAGCGAAACTCCCATTACCATTTCATTCAATATTTGTGTCAATGATCTAAATGACACTCTAAAAATCTTTGTTGTGGAGACATTTGCAGATGCTGACAAGATTGGTGGCAGGGAAACAACCAGCAGGGTGGGGACTATCAATACACGGCCATCTGAAATAACTGCGAGTTGGCCATGGCTTATTGAAGATGTGACTGAAACAGGGTCTGATCATGCTACAGGCACTAACAGGGGGGAAAGCAACTGTGAGAGGGCTTTAGAGGTACCACGATGTCTCTTCCAAGGCAACTGTAAAAGCCAGCAATTAGAAATTTAACCTTGAAATAAAATAGAACGGAAACAGCGTTGCAGGCCATTTGGTACTGGAAAAGCTTGCTGGGGAACTAGGGGAAACAAGATTTCTCAGAAGGTGCTCTTTAACTCACCTTCTGGGAGAAATTATAGAGGTGGTTAGACCAGACGTGGATGTTGCAATCCCCAGGTGACCAGACTGGAGTGGAGTTCTTGCCCAAACCGTTCAGCGCAGACATTTCTTTGTATCTGAAGGAACGGAGGAAGCACTGCGGGAAGGCTCGGGCAGCCTGAAAGACTTTTCCTAGCTGCCTCGAACTCGGCGCTATGCCTGGGGGGATACTCCCACCACTTAAGCTTTCCACGCTGTAACTTATATGACCGTCTCTTCCCAAATTAAGCAAACACAGATTCCCTCCTGCTGAGCTGAAAATCTCAGTATCAGTTTCTCCAGTCCTCACCAAATCCTCACCAGTCTGGCTCTGGAGAAAATGCATAAAGAACCCCTGTCTGCTCTTAGCTACAGCTGGGGAGCTGTACAGATATCAGTGAGGTTTCAGGGTGTAACAGAGCAGAAACCAGCTCAGCATGCTCATCTTTTCCAGCTAAGTCTGTCCTTCTGTTTCCATAGATTAGCTCTTCGCCTGCGTTTCCCCTCGCGCAGTGATGCCAGCCTGGCCGCAGCGACAGCGAGCGGCGAACAGCGGGAGGCCCCGCTTCAGCCAACACCAACTCCCAGATCTCTAACAGTGGCAGCTTTTGTTCTGGTTCCTGTCTGATCTCTCCAGCCCCGTCTTAGGGCACTCTACATTCCTCCTTCAGGGCCCCCTCCTAAAGTAACTCCATAAAATATTTCTCTGTTTCAAATCCAGACCTGGCATCCGAGCAAAAATAAAAAGACATCAATCATCACGCTGATGCAGAAGGGTATTTTTTCCATCTCTCCCTTGGTTCTGCAAGCTGAACTGCTGTCAGAAGTGAAAATTCATCTGCCTGTGCAGGGAAAACCACGTAGACTGGGGTAGGGTGATACAAGGAGTGTATTTTTGAGTTGAAAAAAAAAAAGAGCAGATTGCAGAGAATAAACTGATAAAGCTTATCTTACCTGGGCATCTTCCTGCCAAACTGAGGCTGGAAGCTGGTGTCATAACTAGTGGGTGACCTGCATTTCTCACCAGTCTCGTCTGATGCAGTGTCCCACAAAACACACCAGTTCTTGGCTCCTAAATCCTTGGTGGATCCAAAGTCTGCCTGGCCAGGGCCATCCCTTCCCTTGGGGGCAGCAGCAACGCTAATCACGAAACAAGCAACTTCCTGATTGCAAAGTATTTTTTCCCTGGAACCAAAGCATATCAGAGTGACTTTATTATAAAAGCAGTATAATAGGCCGTGCAGGTTCAGATTCACTTTTATTAGCTCTTTGCAGGAATGAGAGGCTGGTTTGACCAGCTTCAAGCAGACTCTCACAGCTCTATCAGCTGCGTTTGTTTTATTTTGGAGCCCTTCTGAGGTGACTCTCCCGACCCTCTCCGCTTACTGCATTTAGATCCATGCCGCAGAACTGAGTTCCTTTCAGACAAAACTAAATGACAAGATGAGCTCCAGAAACCCACCCAGCGGCTATTGAACATTCCAAGGTATGGGCCTACCCCAAGTAAATACCCCAAAACGCATATAATGAACCAGTGACAAACATTTCACTCCCCAGATGTGCTCTTAACATAGGTGTAACCACTAAGGAGCCTCAATCTGCTTCTGCTTACCTCCTGCCAGACCTCACAATGCTTCCTGGACAGCCCTTTGTGGTACAGTGCCCTTTGGCAAGAATTAGCTAAGATTTCCCCTCTGTTTCTTTTCTGGTTTAGCTAAACAAGATTTCCTCTAGCAGGAGACGGAAGGTGTTCTGGCTTGGTGCTCACAGCTCACCTTGTTGTCTTCTGAGTGTAGCCTTCAGAGTTCCTTTCCCTGGAAGCCTGGCTTGGCCCAGCAAGCTTTAGATCTCTAACTCATTGGCAGGCTCCACATTAAAAGCCGTGGCTGAGGTTCTGGTAGCAAATTGTGTGTTCTCATGCTGGAGGCACTGAGGTAAACAGAAGGTCAGGTGAATTCCCAGAAAAAAATTACCAGCATCATTGAGAATTAAGAATTATTTCTGCAACTGCTAAGTTATTGTAGCATTAATTTCCTGCAACAGTTTGTTCTCAGCATGTTGTTTGCATGATCGAATTCGTTGTGAGATCACCTCTGGTATGTTACCTGCCATGCTCAGATGACAAGATTGTGTAAGACCTGCTCGTTCAGTAGTTATTTTCTAATTAGCACGTAGCTGTGGTGCAATGAGTAATCTTGTATGGGGAGAGGGAATCGTAATTTGCCTGCCCTTAAAACAGGATACTGGGATTTCTAATGAGTGTCAAACAATTGCAAATCCTAACTAACAAACATAAAAGGTAACTGGCTGGTTTCAAGTCTAATTTTACTAAACAACGGTGTCATTAAATTCTCCTGCTACGGTTGATTTTGAGCTGGCAGTGAGAATGAGTTATACTGGCTACATGGGGATTTCCTTTCTCTTCGTTGATTTACTGAACAGATTTATTTTATGGTTTACATCATAATTTTTTTTGCCCTTCTATGAATGATAAAAGATGTATGAAGATTTGCAATTCAGCTGCTCAGTGGTGGAGAAACCAGGAGCATGGCATCTGGGGGTGCTGTAGGTGTAAGCGGCCACCTTTGAAACAGCCACGTGAACTCTGAAATAACTCAGGCGCTCACCACCCCAGAAGATTGCTCCCGTTGCAGAAACATCTCTCCAAAAGCATTGCTCTTCTCCCAGAAATGAACGCTGCCTCAGGAGCTGATTTAAATCAGAGAACAAAACAGAGGAAAAACCACTCTGCTGTTATTTTCACTCTTCCCCTACTCAGAATCTCCTGTGACAAATCAGCTGCTAGTTATAGTATATCTTCCAAAGATAGAAAGGTGGGGTGTTTTTCCCCAGAGTGGCTGAAAGAAGAGTGTGTGTAATACCGAAGTAGCACAGTCATTCCATCACTTTCAAAAATTGGTAGAAAAGCTGCCAGGAAGCATCAAGAGCTGCCTGCTGGACAGCTCAGCAGTCTCCCACTGGATGGGAGCAGCTGAGGAAGTCCCTTTCTTGCCTGGACTGGCAAGATGCTGCCCAGAAGTGTAGAATCTGCTCCCAGTTAACTTCACAGTGTGTGGACACCAGAACAAGAGTGTTTTGTCCCTACTGGGCTCCACCTCCTTCCTCCACAGGTATTCAGGAGCAGGTGAGTCTTTACTCAGAGACACAAACACAAGTTCTCTCCGATGGAATTGCTACATCAGCTACACACAAAATATCTATTTTATATACTGTAATAAAACATGGCCCTTCCCAGTACTTTCTCAATCTAATGCTGCTGTGCAAAATGTTTACAGTTAAGAGCACCTTAAGGATTCGAAAAAATTAAATAAGAAGGAAAAATCCCTCTCTGTCCTCCTGATGGTGATTTCTCTCAACCCCACACCTCCACCACACATTACAAGACAAACCTCCCCATCTCCACTGGAAAACCTCCAGTTGTACCTCCGTTAAAGGCGCCATGGAGTATCTTGGCCCAGCCAAGGTCCTACTGCAGTTTTGAGTCTGCTGATGTAATTGAGCGAGATCATACCGTCCAAAAGCAATTTCTCTGCAAAGACAAACCACTAAGTCTTGCCTGCTCAGTTCAGCTCTGCATCATCTGCAAATTTAATGATTGTATGGCGTAAATCTTCAACAGAAATATTCAAGAGCCCCGGCAGAGGATCTGCTCCTCAGTCACCTCCTCATTGACACTCATCCTGAGCTCCAAGCCGTGACTCTGCCTTCTTGCCAGTATTTTACCCTTTTCACTAATAGATTATTTTAACCTACATTCAGGGAGTTTCTAGTGTAATTCAACAGGCAAAATTTTCTTCAAACCTTCTGGACAACCTGCTAGATTTATGCTCTCTAGACTGATAGTTATTTCATTAGCATAAGTGATCAAATCAGTCCGACATGATTTACTTGCAATATTTCCATGCTGACTCACTCCTATTACAGGAAATTTATTCTTTCTAAGCCCCCCCCCCCCCCCCGAAAAAAAAACCCAAAACAAGCAACTGCAAATGAACTGTAAATGAAGATTTCATAAAAACAACATTCCTCTTGAATCTTTGCCCCCTATTATTATTTCTGCTGTGATGGAGCGTAAACATTTTTTTATTGTCATTTTGGGAAGGGGTCAGACTAAAAGAGAGCCAAAGGGTATAGGTACAAGTAGAGGCATAGAAGAATTCTCTCTCCAGAGAGGGCTGCTCCACTCAAGGACACTCGACTCCTTTCAGAGAGAGACACAGCATGAGGAATTAAGCGTGGCATGCGACACTCAACATAGGATTTCATCTGATCTGGCTTTCTAATGGACCCTGACAATGCATACTGGGTAAGAGAGAGAGTGGAGCAGGAACAGCAGTAACGTCTACCTTGGTATCTTCCAACCATAGACACCATCATCACCTCCTTTGTCTAATAAAACTACTAAAAAACCACCCCAAAACCCTAAGAAAAGCTACTGCATGGCTAATCTATCTTCACTACAGGAAGAATTTCCTGCCGTGTAACCTAAATCTTTCCCACCACAAACCCAATCCATTCCTTCTTGTCCTATCCCTGCCTGACAGGAGAGTCAGGTCCACTATATCTGCTTTTGGAGCCCAGGCAGAAAGACCTGTTGTTTTTCCCTCAAGGCAACTGCTCAAATTGAATCCTCCATTTCCCTTGCTCCACTGTCTGGTTAGGACCTGCAGACTGGCTGGACATGACAATCACGTTGAGAGATCTTTCTCCAGGGCTTTGCAGGAATTTGCTAGCTTGGGTTTTTTGGTAGGAAAGATTTCCTTGCAAGAAATGAGCTGAAGGCCAGAGAACTGACAGGTCAAAACATGCTTTCTCTTCTTCTTCTTGACCACTATGTTCCAGCCCATGGCTGTCAGCTACCTGCCTTTTCCAGGAACCTCCTCTCCCAAGCTCAGGAGGCCTCCTCAATTATTCTGCATAAACAGAATTGCTTCTCACAGTTTCTTTACCCACCATGATGGCTCGTAGATAATAATGTCCTTCCATACAGTGTTTGCTCATGTCTGAATGCCATTGTCAAACCTTGAGGAGCAGCCAAAGCCTGCTCAGATTGCTGCTAACACCATGCACAGGCACCGTACTGGGGGCCTGAGGTACAATTCCAGTTCTGCTACTGTCCTTCTGTGCCATCGTTAAGCATGTCACCTAAAGACTGCAGAGAATATGACTTGGGAACTTACTGCATAACACCTGGAAGTTAATTTTCATGTAGGGAAGCATCCTTGTATCGAAGGATTCTTATGAAGGTCCTCTCCACAGGCATGCTATCGGGTAATCTGTCTGGTACCAACGGAATCATTAAATGAAATTTTCAATTTCCACTGTGTTCTTCAACACAGCGAAGTCACACACAACATCCTGCTGAGGGAGGGCAAAGGGAGTCAAGTAGCTATTAAATGGTCACAGTTAAAAGGTAGAACAAAGGCCCAGTCATTAAGGCATTCACAGAAAACCAAGCCTTTTCCACTCCAGTAATCCTCTGCATGGCTTCCCCACGGCTTGGTAGGGTAAAATGACAGACATGGTATTTTTTCCCTCCTATTTTTAAACTCTCGTTTAGTTTCTCAGGAAAAAACCCAACTTGTCCAGCTCTTAAGGTTTTGCCTGTTGTGATTAAAAAGAAATAAAGCTAACCATGACTGTCACCAAGGTGTTCCAAGCCTACTGTGCTGGAATAGTTCATTCAAGGGGATAAGATGTGTCCTTGAGGAAGAACAGGTACCAGGGAGTCTTCATCCCTTCCCAGTAGGTGGCCTCAGCTTGGTGAAATTCTCAATCAACTTGAGACTGTTTCCTTTTCTCCTGGTGCTTGTTCCTTGGGAGAAGAGACCGACCCCACCTGGTTCCAACCTCCTGACAGGGAGTTGTGGAGAGTGAGAAGGTCTCCCCTGAGCCTCCTTTTCTCCAGACTGAACAACCCTAGGTCCCCCAGCCACTCCTCACCAGACTTGTGCTCTAGACCCTCCCCCCGCTCTGTTGCCCTTCTCTGGACAAGCTCCAGCCCCTCAATGTCTTTCTTTCTCTGAGGGGCCCAAAACTGATCCCAGGACTCAAAGGGTGGCATCACCAGTGCCCACTACAGAGGTCCATATAATCAATAAGGAGACACTGCCTATGTTGAAGGTGTGTCTCCAAGCACAGGATGCACGTGCCGCTCCATGCAGTCCCCTTAGCACATCATCTGTAGACCACATGGAAATCTCAGCCTCTTCTCGATCAGCACCATCCAAGTCATGACAGCGCTGTAGAAACTGTCCTCCTTTAATTTACATGCTATCATTGAAGTTACCCATGTACTGGGTGATTAGTAAAAAAAAAGAATTATTGAAGTGACTTGCATTTAACCAGTATTTCTGAGTGCAATTCAGTCATCATAAAAAGACACTCTTCTTATGCAAGAAAACAGATTTACCTGCTTGCAGATTTGAGAGTTTTTTCCAGAGTTTCAAACTTAAAGTCCTAACATTGTTATATAGATTTGAAGGTGAGTAGCTTATGAGGCAGACTGGTCTCTGGACCAGGTTCCTGTGTGGATTCAGCACCACTACGCACCACTGGCAATGGAGGAAAGCAAGCAAAAAAAGTAATGGGGAAAATTACAGCCTTTCCCTCATTTGAGAGAGATCCGGCTTTTCCCTCTTTTTTTCCTTCTACATTTTCACAGCTTTGTAGACAGGTAATTACATGTCTGAGGTAAAGACCAACCCTCATAGTTCATGCTTCAGAGCTGACAGAATTTCATTGCCATTTTATTACAGTAATCACAGATTCAGCAGAAATGCAGCTGGAATGCAGCTGGGGTGGAGGTGGCAGATGAGCTCCTTTGACCACCTCATTGAGACCTGGAATCAGATATGGTGTTCCTGCTCTTACCTTCAGCTTCAAAGCATGGGACAGACCTGACGCAAGGCAGAGCTGAGCTAAGTTCTCACCACACAAGACCACCCCAGTTCACTCTCAGGACACCAGAGCAGAACTGCACCTAAGCCAGTGATTCTGTTCTCTCAGAAAGGCTCAGTAAGTGGGGTGAGCCCACACAGTCCTAAACTTGAGACAGTTTTCCACCAGCCAATTCAGCCCTGCCGTTCCTGGCACTCCCACTCCAGCAGAAGCAATGGCAGAGCCAGCTCAGTCTGTCTGTCCTCCCTGCCCAGACATGCCCCTCATTCCCCACAGAGCCCCACAGCTACATGCACTTGGACTGAACAACTTAAACCAGCTAATGGCTGGTAGCCACAGGGGCTAGTAAGCACATGTCAGTTGTGGAGGACAGCAGCGAGAAAGATCTCTCTGAATTTATGGCATTGTAGCCCAATCTTGTAGCTTCCTCTGAAGCACAGAGTGGACTCTGCTGGGGAGAAGAGGAGAGGACTCTGGTGTAGAAGGACTGCATGGACATAGTCACAAGGACATGGGCCCAGAAGCTCCACTGCATTGTCATTAGCTGGTCTAGGGAGGTCAGGCTGAGAGCTACACTGCCAAAGGCTGCCAAGATCAGGCATAAATGAACACCTAGACAAGAGAAATAAGCAGGAGTGAAGTGAACAAACATTTGGTTTAACAGCAGCTTCCACTCACCTGGCACTGGATCTTGTCAAAACATCTTTATCTCATCACAAGCACTGCTTGGCAACAGCACTGTGCCATCCAGGGGCCTGTAGAGCAAATAAACCTTTTTGTGAGATGTGAAGAAAAAGGAAAGAGAACAGCTTTGCTGGTTTTCTAGTGCCAGAATGGCCAGGAGAGAAAAGTGACATTCCCTGTACAGAACCTAGAGAGAGACTGGATAGGAAATGAGTCCTGAGATCACCACCAGACATTTTGCAGTCCGGCACAGGCTTGTTCTTGAGATCTTCAGTCATTATTATTTCTGCAGGGTTGCACCTGGAAGAATCTCTTTCTGACACAGAAGAAACCAGACATGTATCCAAAAGTGCTCCCAAGAAGCAAGAGCCCCATCCAGCCCCAGGAAATCTGCTCACACCATTACTATTCTCACCACTTTCCCAACATCTACACTGAAGGTCCCCTGTTGTGGGTTAAGTCCATCCCTGCCCTCCTGCTCCCTTGCAGTTGTAACAAATCCGTGCAGGGACTAGTTTACATCTCTCACAGGTGCAACTTCTATTTCACAGAAAGGGGAAAGACACGAAAAGATTTGGTCCATCAGAGATGGGAGAGAAAAAGACACAAGAGCACTGCCTCTGCTCTAATCATGAGCCTACACCCGCTCCACTTTGGATGAAAAGACAAAATCACGAAACCGGGCTGTCTGGTCACTTTATCCATCTCACAACTGTGCTCTGCTGGTGCTATTGAACCCTTTTAAGCTGCCCTTTAGCAGCACGTCTGTTTCTAAAGCTGCCAAGCACCTTTGTTCTTCTGGAGAATAGCTGCCTGCTCCTGCACACGGAGGCAGGGGAAGGTTGGACACTGCGTGTTGCATTGTACTGTCAGGCTAAATACAAGCTGATGGGATAATAATTAATTGCAGTCTCCCTGTAATAAAAGACAAGACAAAGCAAGAGATATAAATAAAATCATCAAAGGAACTCACAGAATAGGAGCTGTGTCTGCATTTTGTGGGCAATTTACAAGCCAAAGGAAGGTTGGGAACCTAAGGACTGAAAAGCAATAAAAATCTATGGAGCCTTCACAAAACCGTGACAGTGTCTCACTGATCTGTCTTGTTACCAGGCAGAGGTATAAATTCCCTCAACACCTTTGTTGTTTAAGGAGCTGGAAAGGGAAAGGAGGGGAAAAAAAAAAAAAAAAAAAAAAGAAAAAGGCTTGAAGTGGGAGTGACCCCCAGCTCACTCAGACCCGAACAGCGGGGAGGTGCCCTTGGATTGAATAGAGGAGACAGAAGGCACCCAGTTCTGCTCCGAGGGCAACAGGCTGCCAGCAAGTGCCGCCTGCCGCAAAATATGGTCTAGAGAGCTCCAGGCAGCCAGGGGTGCTTTAATGGAGACATTTTTAACTCTCTTTGAACCAGGAGGGCTCCTTTCCTTATGGTCTGCACAAATGCGAACCTGCCCTGACCTACAGACTCGTCAAAGCCCAGCTGCCTGTCCCTGCTCTCCAGCTGTTGTCACGACCATCCCCTTCCAGCTCAGGGGGAAAGAAGCAGTGACGAGCCTGGGGCAGAGTTACAAGCACTCCTGACACCACCCCAACTTCGTGGGCAGCTACAACCTGGAGACACACACTGGAGAATAGAGAGGGGAATCCTCCCCCTGCTCCCCCACTCCATGAGGCTGCCAGAGAGGAAAATGGATATAAAAGAGGATGTGAAGAGAGGGGAGGGAAAGATGCTATGTCTTGGGCTCAACTCCTGTTTAATGCCTAATTCTCACTAGAGGCAGATAAAGAGGTGCCTAAAGACCCTCACAGCAACAGCCGGTTACAAGCCCCATCCCTCTGCTCCCCAGCCTGGGCAGCATCTGTTGAAACTGAGCCTCAAGGGCAGGAGAACTGAACGAAGAAAATTATCAGGTTCTGTCGTAAAGGAGGAGGAGCCAGAGCCCTCACAGCCATCTGGGCCAAACTGCTGCTGGTACAGGCCTCTTCTCCTGGGAAAACAGGCTATTATACATCCCGCTCATCTCCATATTGCCATCAATCCTACTGCAGAGGTACAGAGACTCCCCTCATCCATTCTCTAAAGTGAATGGAGGGGCTGGGAAGAGAGGAACTGCAATGAGGTGCATCCTCTGCCTCCATGATAAAAGCTTTTCTTGTTAGGTGGGTACACAGCCGGGACAAGCTGGAAGCACAGATCCCAAATCCCAGCCATAAGCTGGGCTTTGGTTTGTGCGGTTTTATTTCTTCTCCTTCTCTTTTTAAAATTATCCTTTCAGAAATTTCAGCAATCTCTGGTTAAATACAGCCAAAATAAAGAAACAGCAAGTAATTAAAATGAACTGCTGTTGCACAATACCCCCCCAAAGACAAACACAATCCTTCTCCCCTGAAGAACAAATAAGCCCTCAACTAAACAATAACTTCCTTAACATAGCCAGGCAACAACCTGGTCCCTAAACAACAAACAAAGTAACCAAGAGAAAAAATTGTTGCCTCCCTTTCCATGCTCCTGTCCTGCCAGAACTTTATGTCTCTGTGGCCGCGATGCCAGTTAGGAAGGGGATCGACTCCTCCCCACCTGCAGCGTACAGGGCTCTGCCTGGCACAGGGCAATAGCTTCCAGCAGGAGCTGGGGAACTGGTAGGTGGTCATCAGAAAGAAGGGATCATTATGGATCACTCCCTGCCTTGTGGCTCCTTGCAGATCAGGAAGAAGAGGTGATATGGCCCACGCAGGCAGCAGAGCTCCTGCCAGCCCGGGAGCTTTGGTCTGCTGAGAGGGCTACGAGTTTTGCCTGTATGGGGTTGGTTAGCTTTAGAGAGCGAGTCTTGGGTCTAAAAGGAGGAGCCTGAGCTGTCTGAGCTCAGAGTCAACTGCAGCCTGGTAAGGTTTCAGATGATCAGCTCTCAGTGGTCAAGACATCAAGAGGAGAGCTGAGCACACACAGAACGAAAGCAGCTCTCCCTTCCTAGCAGTGGGGGTCAGTTTCTTCTCCCAAGGAACAAACGCCATGGCAAGAGGAAACAGCCTCAAGTTGCACCAGGGGAATTTTAGGTTGGACCTGAGGAACAATTTCTTCCCTGCAAGGGTTGTAAGGCCTGGCCCAGGCTGCCCAGGGCAGTGGTGGAGTCCCCATCCCTGGAAGGGTTTCAGAGCCATGGAGATGTGGTGCTGAGGGCCATGGTTTAGTGGTGCCCTGGCAGGTAATGGTTGGACTCAATGATCTGAAAGGTCTCTTCCAACCTAAAGGATTCTATGATTCCATGATCCAAGGAACTGGAAGCATGATGCTCAGAGCAAGCTCATCAGTGCCGCATCCCCCACTTGGCCCAAAAGAACTAAAATTGGGTGAACATTTGTATCTACCACCATAAAGGCCCAAGAAGGCTCCTGCCACCCTGCCTGTCACCTGCACTTACTGCTGAAGCTGCGCACATATCAGTCAGACTGTAGAGCAGAGCCAGAGCAGAGCCAACGTGCTGTGAGGGGGAGAGAAAGACAGACAGCACGTTGCTGTACATCCTTGACTACAGCGAGTTGAGAGCTGCTACAGAGAGTAGGAGAGAGCTGGAAAACACCCAAATGTTTGTGGGGGCTGCCACCAGATTCTCTGTGTAGCTCACAAGCAGTCCTGTGGGCAGGGAGAAGGGCTGTAGGCTCCAAGCCGCTGCCAAGGGAAGAGTGTGCTGTGGCGCAAGCAGGGAGAGACAAAAAAAGCTTGGCAGTGCCAGCTCTGGCTGAGGATGCTTCTCACCCAAACCAGTCTGTGATTCTGTGAATCCTGGAAGTGGGGAAGAGCATCTGGCCCAGGTCTTTGGTTCCTGATAGCCATCAAAATGATGTGGGCAACCTACTCTCTGCCCTGGGAGGCCACAGGCCTGCTCAGATCAGCCCTACAGCTCAGTCAAGGTTCTGTCCAGCGCACAGTCCTGGTTTTGATCTCTTACCTGAAAATGAACACCGTTCCTGACATTTATTCACAAACCTAGGGGCTCACCCCTCAAAAAAACCACCAACTTCATCCTTTCATGCCAGCTACAGTCAACTGGACAGACAGAAGAGCCTACTGTGGCTGGGAGTGTCACGGGGCAACTGTCATGACCGCAGGGCATGCACCGTGAAGCTGACTCCTGTAAAAGGTCAGATCCCCAACAACACCATATTCAGAGCGTGCCAGCAGGGCTTTCACACAAACCCCTTTTACTTTGTGCTGTACAGAAGAAAAGCATGAGCAGGGTTACTTACCCTAGCTGCAGGAAGAGACCTGACAGCAGAGGGACAGCAACCTTTAGCTGAAATACAGTAACTTGAAACAAACAAAAAAAGGATTCTAAAGATGGAACAGACACTCATCTATCACATCTTCAGCTGTAAGATAGCCCCTTCCTACTAGCAGCCTTTTTTTTCACCTGCTTCCAGGCAACAGTAACTACGTTCACCGCTACAGTCATTATGACACACGTTGCCACGACCTGCTCGAGATAATTCCCACTGATGGGCAGGGGAGAGGGAAAGCAGCAGTACCTGGAACGGCTCCTGTTCAATTGGCCAGAAGATGATTGAACACTGGAGCGCTTAGATCCATACCGGCAGCCAGGCAGGAACAGGTCAGAAGCGACAGAGAGGATCTTGCCCTGCGAATACAGAGTTTGAAGAGAAATCTCTCACTCTGATCCTATGCAGAGGCCCTTGGGCAGTGTGAGCAGGAGGAACGCTTGTGACAAGAAGCTGGCTGTGCTGTGCTGCTGCCCACAGCTGCATCCAGAAAAGAGGTGACCTGGTCCCAAGCTTTGCAGGGGAGGAGGAGAAGAGTAGAGGCATCTCCTCTGCCCACCCTCAACATGGATTTCAGACTGTTGCTCCTTTGATCTCAGCTGCTGACTCACAGCCTCAGGTGGCTGAGCAGCCAGATGCCAGGTCTGGACAGGACCTTGGATCTTCCGCATTCATTGTATCTGAACCATCTTTCCTGGCATGCGGTTTAGGAATGAGGACAGAGATCCCACTCACATGCAGAACCAAAAGCAACTGAAGCCTTTTTATCAGTAAACGGTAACAGCCGGACTTTGACTATCTATTCAGATTAGTTTAGGAATTAGAAGGTAATATTCTCAGTGGTAGGATGTGAAATGCAAGCAAGAGGCTCTCCTAATCCTCCATCCTTGTGCTTGTGGCTCCTGGACTACATGACACAAGGAACCAAAGGGCTACAGCTATGGTAGGTGTCTGCAGGAATGCTGCAGTCCCATCTTCATGCTTTGCACTCCAAGACCTGCTGTTTTGCTACAGGCTTGCCAGGTTAGTTGGGAAGGAAGAGCAAGAGGCAGAGCATACAGGATGGCCACAACCATCTAATCGACCAGTTCTGCTCACGCTACAAGGAAAAAAACCACAGTACCCTGTAGTTTGTTTCTGCTTTGCTTTACTGTATGTGCCCTAAGAGAAAAAGCAGACATCAGGATTCTCAGAGAGAAAAGACTCCATCCAGCTGAGCTCCCAGTAGGCTGAGCTCCTACAGAAAAGTGTGGACTGGATCAGGACTAAGCAGGTATATTAAAACTCTACCTCTGAGTTTTTACAGCACCCGAGGGGTTGCAGGCCTTATATTAATGCTCCACTTGACTTCCCAAGCTTCCTCCTTCACTCACAGCTTCACGTGACAGAGTTGAATGCCCTGTTCCTATAGCAGCAAGCAGAGAACACAAAGCCATTTACTTGAACTCCCCCTTTTCAGGCCAATCAGATTTACCTGCTGCAGCCACGAAGCAGCTCTGAGATGGCAACGGCATCCTGAGAGGCTGTTCAAGGGCAGGACGGCAGAGAGCTGCAAGGTCCTGAGGGGACCTGTCAGCTTGAATTTTATCTGCTGGAGACCTGCAAGCCCTGAGCAAGTATTTGCAGAGTGTTACATGTGCAGAACAGCTCCAGCATTTCTACAGTAGTTTCTCTGTTCCTTATAAGAGTTTTCTCCCTTCACAAAGGTTTTGGTTTACAGGCATTTTCTTTTCTTGTGAAGTCTCCACACTGCAGCGCATCTGTGATGCTGCAGAGCTACTGTCTGAACAGGACATCACTCCCTGGCCATAGTCCTGTGAGCTGGTAACAGACATGTGCTCTGACTCCAAGCAAGCTCCCATTCTCACAGCCCTCTGGGGTGTCAGCTACAGACAAACCTCATCGTACCAAGTCCTGGATGCTCCATAAAGCTGGTGTGACCATGTAGTCCTGCAGATCAGAGGTGTGTGGAAGGCACTGGAATGCCATCGAGGACTGGGAGCAGAGGTTCTCAGTTCATTCAGGGAAAGATTCAAGTTGCACTGATTCTGGAGACCTACTCCAAGGCCTAGGACAAAACTCTTCTCAGGGCTGAACAGGGGGATGACAGCCAGGGGTTGGTTTGATGGCTGCCTGAACACTGGGGGTCGTGGCTCCAGCTCAGCAGGGCCATTTGTTCTCTGACTCAATCTTTATCCCAAAGGAAGTTTGTCTGAGACAAGTACGTGCATGGCTCACAATGTCAGCTTCAGAGCAAGCTGCAAGAAAACAGCTTCAGCTCTCTGTGCAAACCAACGGCGAAAGTGTTCCTTGGTGGCTTCTCTTGTGGGACACTTCAAAGGCACCACATAACCAGAACACAGCTGCTGCCCTGGGGAAGGAGTCGTTGAATACCCTCCATGAATGAGAAGCAAAAATGAAGCAGTTAGATTTGGCATGTGCATCACAATAAAGATCCCTGAATGTTCAGCTTCTTATTGAATCTAAGGCGGGCTGTTAATTCGTTATTCACTTCCCAGCCTGGAAGGAAAAGCATGTTATACCCGAGGGCCAGAGCTGATGAACAGAGCCATAAATCAAGCCGTTTACAAGACCAGCAATTAGGAAACAAGCCGACAGAAGGGAGAACTCTGTCAGGAACAAAGCAGACGTACCACAGGACCTGCTGAGTGCTCAAAGCATCTGGGGACACACAGTCCTTTCCACACACCAATTTTTCCAGTCATTTGTTGCCTTTTCCCTCTCTCTTCTACTTCCCTTTATTTTCTCCTGCCCTGCCACTTCATTTTTCCCTCTGTTCTCTTCCTCATCTCTTCCAAAAAGCCTCTTTTTTCCAAAGAATGAAATGTCCAACCTGAACCTGCCATGGCGCAACTTGAGGCCATTTCCTCTCATCCTATCGTTTGTTCCTTGGGAGAAGAGACCGACCCTCACATCTGCTCAATTTCTAGTTCCTGCTCCTTAGTCATCACTGCAAATCCTGCCCTTGCTTTCCTTACTCCAAATGATCTTCTGGAGTGGAGTCACTGGGTGACCGGGGGGTGTTTAGACCCACTGTTGTCCCTGAACCCACTGCAGCTGTGCTCCACGATGCCCTCGTACAACCCCTCCAGAGAAGCAGGGCTGTGCGTGAAGCTGGTCTGAGGCTTGTTTTGGAAGCTGCCTTCCTGTGCAAAGTCAGGCCAGAGCAGCTGTTCTTCTCACGCAGCGCGGGCACAACACACATGAACTCCAAGTGCAGGCCATGGGTATTTAACATAGAATCACAGAATCATAGAATTGTCAGGGTCGGTTCAAGACCATCTAGTTCCAGCCTCCCTGCCATGGGCAGGGACACCTCCCACTAGAGCAGGTTGCTCAAAGCCCCATCCAGCCCGGTCTTAAAAACTTCCAAGGATGGGGCTTCCACCACCTCTCTGGGCAACCTGTTCTAGTGTCTCACCACCCTCATGGGGAAGAAATTCTTCCTAATATCCAACCTGAATCAACCTATCTCTAGCTTTAATCCATTCCCTCTAGTCCTATCACTGCCCAACAGCCTAAAAAGTCCCTCCCCAGCTTTCTTGTAGCCCCCTTCAGATACTGGAAGGCCACAATAAGGTTTCCCTGAAGCCTTCTCTTCTCTGGACTAAACAACCCCAACTCTTTCAGTCTGTCCTCATAGGAGAGGTGCTCCAGCCCTCTGATCATCCTCGTGGCCCTTCTCTGGACACGTTCCAGCACATCCATAGCCTTCCTGTAATAGGGGCTCCAGAACTGGACTCAATACTTCAGGTGAGGTCTCATGAGAGTGGAGTAGAGGGGGAGAATCACCTCCCTCGACCTGCTGGCCATGCTTCTCTTGATGCAGCCCAGGACACGATTGGGCTGCAAGAGCACACTGATGGCTTGTGTTGAGCTTCTCATCCACCAGTACTCCCAAGTCCTTTTCTTCCCATCTGCTCTCAAGCCAATCACTGCCCAGCCTATATTGGTGCTTGGGATTGCTCTGACCCAGATGGAGGAACATACCTCACACAGCCCTCCTGCTCAGTGCGCTTCCTACTGCAGCTCTAGGACACCTCAGATTTGTGAAATCATGGCCAGCGGTGATATATTTTGGCTATGTTAGACAAGTCAAGCACCATTTTTGAGCGTTAGTTACTCTCATACCCTCACAGCTGATGGCAGTTTTGATCTTGAATGGAGAGGCTGAAGATTTGTCTGGAAGAGCTGCTAGTCCACAAGAGGAGGAAACATCTCCTCTAACCTTGAACACAGGGAGACTAATAATCCGCCTCTCCCAGCGCTGGGGCAGGGAGGCTTTGATGAGCTCTTTGGCAAGTGCCATAGGAGGAAGCTGCAATAGAAAGTCAACTAATTAGGTCACTGCAGAGCAAAAGGCACTGAAGTAGAAATTTCTCCTGTGCAAAGCAGGTTCCAGAGAAGGAGAGAATACCTGTATTTCTGGAGAGAGGCTGCAGCAAACTCTGCGAGGAGTTGGGGAGGGGAATGGAATGGACCTCTTGGGAAATCCCAGGTGTGAGGCCACGGCAATGGGAATGGGCTCTTGGGAAAAGCAAATGCCAGCTATGAGGCCATGGCAATGAAGAAAGCTCAAAGGCTGGGGACTCACTGGGACAAGAGGGGAAATCCTCTTCAAAGGAAGGCTTTTCCCACCCAGATCTTGGGAAGCCCCTGTGAGCGGTTACAGCTTGCTCATCCAAGGTCTCTCTCAGGCCAGCCAGACATGGATTTCATGCCCAGAATGGCTGGGCAGTTTCTGAACTATGTCACATCACAAAAAACGTGCTTTTTTCATTTGCTGCCAGGTCAGATTCCAAAAGACTGCGGGTGGGGCTTGCAGAATTGCGCCCACAGGTATCCCAACCTGTTCTCTTAGATTCACAGAGCCACCAAGGGGCACCCATGGCCAGCAGAGAATGTCCATGGAGCTCTGCTGCTGGTTACCAACTTTAAGCACTGAGCCCTGCAAAGATTTCATAGGTGGTCTTCTGCACCATCAGAAGTTTCTTAGATGTCCATGTTGTATAGTAAGGAAGAACATGAGAGAGCAGCAACTGCTTCCTACTCTGGGAAGGTCAGAGCTCCACAATAAGCCATATGTTCAATCTCGGCTTCCCTTTCCGATGCCAAGACGTGTCTGCAAGGAATAAAGCCAGAGGGAACGTTCACTGATCGCCACTGAAACGGAGCCTCCCCTCCGTTTTCACCCTAATTAACTACCAAGAAGGCCCCTGCATTGCCAATAAAGAACATGGGGTTGATAATTAATTAGTACCCTATTGGGATCCCAGCACCTCTCACCCACAGCGCTATAAATCGATACAAAGGGGATTTAACGGAAACACAGCAGTCTCCCCATTATGGCCTTCGGCAAAATAGAACTCATTTTTGAAGGAACCTCATTTACAGTCCTCTCGCATGGCTAATGCTTGGCACCAAAACCTGTGGGTACAGGATTATACTCAAAAGGAACCTTTCTGCAGAATACAGGAGCAAGAGAGAGAGCTCCATAAGTAATTTGGGGACATTTATTTTCACCATCCTCCATACAGAAGTAAACAGCAAAGGTAGAAGGGTGACAGAGAAAGGCCTTGCTCATCAGGGTGCAGTTGACAGCATTCCTGGAGACCCAGCAACTCATATTTTTGCCTAGAAAGCAAGACAGCCCCACTAAAACAGAACATGCCATGAGCTGAGCATCAAGCCATCCTGTTTGAAGGGGCTGGGAAGGGGTTGGGATTGAGCAGGTCACAGGCATCTAGCCAGGGGCTCAGCCAGGGCACCAAATATGGAGGAGGATCTAGTCTGAAACTCCTCTAGGAAGAAGCCAGGACTCCCAAATCATCTCTGATGTCTTGGCTTGAGTAACAAACCAAAGGCTTCCTACAGAAGGAAGCTGGAGGAGAAAGGTGTCCGAGAGCTGGAACAGAGACAGCAAGCCCAAAATCAGGTGGTTCTTTTCACTGCTCACATAGGGAGCAGTGACATCTAAGCACCATGTTGTCAGGCCCAGGGGAACAAGGAAGGTCAAAAAGGGCATTAGGAAGTCACATGAAGGCAGTTCAAGGTATCTTTAGAAGACACTAAGAAGACAAGATGAGGAGCAGCTGACAGAGCTCCAGGAATGATCCCTGTGGCCTCAGGTGGAATAAGACTTTTCTAAAGGCTCTGGATGGCAAAAAGTACAGACAAAAAGAGGTTACCCTGCTGAGAACAAGATACTTCTGGGTATTGGAGCCTCAGCACAGTATCTCACTGACAGCAGTGGGACAGGCCAGAACACTCCTGCACACCAGGAGAAAGCATCTAGAGCAAGGGCTGACATGATAAAGAGGAAGCCACATAGACTTAAGTTCTCCTTGTGAAGGGAAAAGATGCCCTGTACACAGCCAGACGGTGACAGAACTACATAAACAGTTGTCCCAGCCCATACTTTTATTTCCTTATCCTAAAAAGTAGAACGGGCCACTTGTAGGTCATCACCTCCTAGTCTTCCTCCAACTCTAGCTACTGTTCCTGCAGATGTCAGCCCTCTGTTCCAGCTAAGTTTATCCTACACACCAAATGTGGACACCAAGGCTGTTCCTTTCATGCAGCCACTGCTGTGCTTTCTGCACAACTCTCAGCCTCCAACAACCTCTACAGGCCTGGATAAGCAAGACCCTCTGATCCACAAGTCTAGCTTGGCAGCCAGGGCTGCTGCTGCTCCTTCTGCACACCCCACTTCAGTGCTACCCCTGAATGCAACCCCCTCACAGATATTGCTGTACATTCCCCACCCAAACTTGCCATTGCCCTGTCTTCCTATAACGAGCTCTCTGGCTCACTAACCTTTCATTTTGCTGCTCTTTATCACTTCTGTTCAAGCTGGAGCCTGTTCAGCTCCCTCTCCTGGCTTGATTTTCCTCTCCCCTGTAGTCTTGCTTAACAAGGAGGTCTGCCATGGTTGTTCTTAGATGTCTATCAGCAACTTACAGCATCTTCCTGACATCATCAGCTTCACGCTGGCCTCGCTCCCAGGTAGCCTCTATGCCAGGAGCTGCTGTAACCTCTCCCTTCAGACTCCTCATCTTGAAAGGCTCAGGATTTTCCTTTCCAACAGACACCATTTTCCCTCCTCTCAGTAGGTTCTCATTTTTTCACATAAAGATGTTAGTTCCATGAAAATGTCAGCTTAGTGCTTGGTAACCATCAAGAAGCAGATCAAGTGGTATGAATCATTTGGAAAAGGGAAAGAAAAAAAAGAACAGAACAGCAAAATCTATGACTCATCCACACCTTGGATACTGTGTGCACTTGTGGTCCCTTCATCTCAAAGGGGCTACCAGAACTGAAACAGATTCTGAAAAGAGCACAACAGATGGTCAAAGACACAGAGCATAATTAAAAGCACTATTACTGAAGCACAATGAAGTAGGCTCAGGCTCATTAGTGGCCAAAAGAAAAGGCCCAAAGGGAAAAAGTAGGGGTGTGAAGTCATTACTGGGCTGAAGGGGGATTGGCTTCTTCACCTCCTCTTCCAAAATAAGAGCTCAGGGCCACTGATGGTGCTAGGAGGAGGTGGACCAGCCCCATGCAGCTCTCCAAGACCAGGGAGGCCACCTTCTCTCTCTGCTCTTGAAGCTGGTACTTTGCTTCAAGTGTCTCAGGAAAGAGGACCAACCAAATTCACCTCCACAATTCCCATTATCCCATTACTCTCAGTCAAATATCTTCTCTTTTCTCTTTCATATTAGGAAAAAAGCCCACCCCAGTGTTCTCAGAAGTAAGTTAATTATGCTAGCGCTGAAGGTCTTTCCTTGCCTCTCCCCATCTGTCATCTCTCATTCATTATGGAGGAATCAGCCCCCATCTTCTATCAGCTCATAGCACCAGTCCACCCACCAGATTTTTCAAGGAAGCACTGTCGTGCTTTTCTTTAGACATGCTGCTTCTAGAAGGGAAAAACACTCACAAAGCTCCTTACTTGGTTCCTTTAAAATCTCCTTTCGCTCTGATTCCTACAGCAGGTTTGACAGTGTAGCACCAAGACTACAGTTGGTATCACCTCACTGCTCCTCTGTTCACCTCCACCAGTCCCACACTTTTGTAGGGAGCTCTCTGGGTCAAGCCTCCTCCTTTTACCTTGTACAGTTTCAGACTGCAAAGCTTCGTTTTGCAGCAATCATGCTGAGCGTCCACCACAGGAGCTTCACCATCTGCATCACTGCTTCAACACCTTCCTCCTCTGCTCCATTCCCCCCTCCCGAGGAACATGGGATTAACAGCCACCCTGACTACACATTGGCATGGGAGCAAGCATTGTCCTTTCTGTGCTTTGAAAAGTCCAAGGAAGAGGCTGGTTGAGCTTGAAGAGTGCAGGGGAAGATCTGTCAGGTGTTAAGTTAGTGATAAACCTGCTTTGCAAGTGTAACCCAGCCCAGCACAGAAAAGGGCAAAGATTTTGGCTAAGATTTCACACTAAGTTTCTGAGCACTCAGTGCCAGGAAAACCCCAGTTCTCCTGGATGGGGCCCAGAGAGGCAGAGGAATCCCTGTTCTTGAAGATATACAAAAGCTGACTGGATGAGGTCCAGACCTCGCTTGGAAGCTGGCTGTGCTTTGAGCAAGGACCCAGACTGAAGACTCCCTGAGGCTCCTTTCACCCAGCATTATCCTCTGATTGTAGGATTACATGGTCCTGAACCAGCAAGGCAGAATCTCACTGGCAGGGCTCTTCTGAGCAAGCATGGAGTGCACCACGGAGCTCAGCATTCCTCCTCGGCTCACTGGCACAAGACAACCACACAGCAGAAGTACCTGGCTCAGTCTCTAAGCTGGTTGTCCTTTAGATACAGTAAAACAGCTCCTGTCTTGACAACATTCCCAGAGTCTTGCAGATATGCCAGCAGGAGAGTGTGCCCCTGGAAAAACAATTTGCAGGAATACTGAAGTGCTGGAGTGAAATGCTGATGGGTTTGCATTTGAATCGTAGCAAACAAGCACTTACATCAATGCTCGGCTCTAAAAAAAAAGCCCCTTTCAGGTTTGAAAGTACCTCCTAAGAGCCTTGCTACAGCAGAGCTCTTGGCAGCGGGCTGGTGTCTGCAGGAGGAACACCAGTTCCCATTGACAGATGCTGAGAGGATGAGAAATGTTCCTCCTTTACACAGAGACACACCTCAGGACCGGTGTCCTGTAAGGACAGATTTTACCTCCTGATCTGGAGATCATCATGGAAAACAGGGAGTTTAGAAAGTTATGTTACAACCCAGGACATCCAAGTAAGTCAACGTGCAGCGTCTCAGATGTTTTGCTGAAGAGATTCATGGCCTTTTTGATGGGATTCCAGCTCATTCCACTACACAGCAAATCTTCCTTTAACTCTTCCTGTGCTCTCAGCTTTAAGATTTTTAATTCCAAGGAGATTGTTCCTAAAGCCCTTTCACCAAATGTCTGAATGCAGCAACTGACTCTTCGCATTTTGGCCAAGACTTTCTTTGGCCCTTTCTCCCTTGCTCCAAAGCTCGGCTTTCCCTAACAGCACAGCAAGGGGAGAGAGGGGACTAAGCTGCAAGGATATGGGTTTGAAGAATGTTCTTCTTTGTTGATTGCAAATGTTTTCAGGTGCATTTTCTGAACTGAGATCAGTTGAACTGGCTCAGACATTTGTGCTCAGCACCCTCAGACCATGCAGCAGTGTGGTGGAAGGTAGTTCTGCCAGCAGGGAACTCTGTCCCGAAGTCCTCGTTCGAAGTTTTTACGTCAGGACTGGCATGAAACCAGGGAGGAGCAGAGAGAGTCACAAGGGGAAACATCAGAGAGTTCCCTTGGAATAATCCCTTCTATGGAGAAGGGTTCAAGCAGCTGTACGCTCTTCCAGATTACACCTTCCACATCCCAGGGATCAGCCAGAAAGGGGCTGAGTTGTTATTTCCGCAGCCTGACTCTGGAAAATAAACCCATTAGCGCTTGCACATGCAGGGATGGGTTCAGCACTGGCTATGCCCTTGTTTTCCACACACGTAATAAACAAGTGTGCTCACAGTCCAGAGAATCTCCTGCTGCACTGTTCAGTGGCTGGATAATTAGGGAAACCTCGAATAATTAGGAAACCTGCCTGCAACTGGTGCTCGCTAGAAGTGCTTCTGTGTGATGATGATTCTACATGAGCAACATATTCTGAGCCCTGATTTCCTCTGCTTTCTTCGTGCTACTGCTGCTGTGCAAAACAATCTCAGCGTTATCATGGGAACACTGGGAAGATAGAGACTTCCTCGTGAAGGAAGGGACGAAACTTCAGGGAAAGGAACCACACAAGGTCCAGAAACTCAGCTGACTATCTTCGGATTAGGAGCAGCAGATGCCTCAGGTTGGGATCCAGAGCACAGAGCTTTGACTTTTGCTTTAAACCACTTTCTAATCCATCATCCAAAAGGGTGCAGTTGCTTTCCAGCCATGTGAATAACCAGATGGGCCATCCAGCCTCACAAATATGACACGAGACTCTTGTGCTGGACTCTCACTGGGACTGAACGTACCAGCAGCTCTGTTCTGTCCCATAAGCCCAGATCCGTACAGCCAAATCTGGGTTCTAGAAGATCCTCCATGTGCTAAGCAGCCACCCTCAGATGTGGGCCCATGGGAGACAGCAATGATATGCTGTGACACCTAGTAGGGACCTAAACAAGAGAAACAACTGATGGATGGCCCACTCCTTGTCTTCTGTCATGTTCTTTCTACTGTCATATTGTGCTGTTTGTAGACTTGAGTCATGAACTCCCTTTTCATACAATCATAGACTGCTTTGGGTGGGAAGGGACCTTCAAAGGTCATCTCATCTCATCCAACCCTCCTGCAGTAAGCAGGGACATCTGCAATCAGAGGAGGTTGCTCAGAGCCCCAGGCAACCTGGAATAGCTCCAGGGCATCAACCACTTCTCTGAGCAACCTGGGCCAGGGTCTCACCACACTCAGCATCAAAAGTTTCTTCCTTCTCTCTGGTCTAAATCCCCCTCTTTTACTTTAAACCCATCGCCCCTTGTCCTGTCCCAACAGGCCCTGCTCAAAAGTCTGTCCCCATCTTTCTGACAGGCCCCTTGAAGTGCTGAAAGGCCACCAGAAGGTCTCCCTGAAGCCTTCTCTTCTCCAGGCTGAACAACCCCAACTCTCTCAGCCTGGCCTCCCAGCAGAGGGGTTCCAGCCCTCCCATCCTTGCTGTGGCCTCCTCTGGCCCCACTCCAACAGGTCCCTGTTTCTCCTGCACTGAGGACTCCAGAGCTGGACCCAGCACTGCAGGGGCATATCTCTAGAGCAGAGTGATCCTTGCCACATCCTGAGAGACAGAACTGGTAAGGTCTGGACAGCCTGCCCAGTATCATAAACTTTCCTTCCAGTTCAGGAGGAGGAGGGTTGATGGGAGAAGGCTGAGAGGCAGAAGGAACAGCAGGGTTGCCAGAGCTGAGGCTCGCCACACAGCCCTGCTTCACCCTGCACTAACCCTATCATGACCTGGCTCCTCAGAGACAGACACTTCCTGGGACAGAGTAATCTGGAAAACAAACAGTTCTTTAAGTTTTATTATGAAATAAATAAATCCAGCCAGCCAGCACGAAGCCCTGACGCCAAAGTGGCCAAGTAAAGGATGGGAGAAGCCAGAAAACCTTCAGTGAGAACAGGTAACAAGAGACGTGTTTACCACAGAAGAGAGACAAGGCTTCTAATACAAGCAGGCTGCTGCACCACAAACATTCCCCATGGCCTGGTGGGGCTGTGAAGAGAAATTTCCACGTACAGGCAGGGAGACGCCGGTCCCTGGCTGGTGAACAATCAACTTTTATTCTCTCCAGACCAGCAAAGCCAAGATTTTAGTAAACACGCAACCCCAAAAATGCGCCCGCGGATTGGGCAGAGCAGAGCCTGTGCTCTCCCTTGCCAAAGAACAAAGTCCGTCTCCTGCAGGTGGTTTCATGGTGAGGTTTCTGTGGGGAGGAAGTGTTTCTAGTGGTCAAGGTGGAGAACAGGGTTTCAGGAGACCTGGCTGCTGTCCCTGGCTCTAGGAACCAGGAAAGCTCCGATAGCAGCTTTCAGGAGTCACTACCCCTCTGTTCCCCCCTCCTTGTTCAGGAGGCACATTGTTCCTCAGAGGAAGAGCGCTGAGATGCTGGCTTCTCCCCACCTGGTAACACTTCCTGACCTTGCAACGCTATTGTGGCACTCGTGTGATCGATGCCCAAAAGGGTCTCAGAGTTCTCTGGATGAAAATCTCTCTCGTAGGTATCGGAAGGTGAGTGGGGACACTTGAGAATGAGACATGTAACTCACATGTGCTCTGCTTCTCTCCACACCTGCAAATCTCCACTCAGACTTGCTGGTTCTGCTACTCAAACATTCAAATGTTTACAAGAGGGGTCTGCATAAAACCTGTGTTTTAAAGCAGAGGAGCCTCCACTACAGCTTTACAGATGCCCTGACAAACACCCAGCTCTGGCTGCCCAGACTCAGCCCCAAATCTCTGCATTTCACTGCAATCAGAGCAACGTGAAGCCAAACTGGGCAGATGCAACACAGCTGTACTCATTTATGACAGGCTGGCACCAGTGACCTCTCCCAGCCCTTTGCATTGTTCACTGTTGTTTCCTCTCCTAGATGTCATTAACATGTTTATTCCCTCTTTCAGCTCATTAATAAAGACACTAGAGGAGACCAGACCTATCCCTGATCCTGTTAGAGAAACGCCTCCTCGAAAGATCCCCAGCAACCTCTTGGCATACAAAGGTGTTGTCTGGAGGTGTGCATAGCTATTAGAACTAAGGCCTTCACCTCCCACAGGCCTCTCATGGGAAGAATCCACCAACAGGTTTTAAATTAACCCCAAAAGAAAGCAGGAAGGAATGTCACACTGTCACAGGGTGGCTCTGTGGGTTTGACTGTTTACAACTTTTCATCCAGCTTTTGGGTTTCCCTCCATTCCTAAGCGGATCTGGGTGCTCTGAACTTCTCTAAATCTTTTCTTACCCTGTTGGTTGCATTTCAGAAATAGGTGGCATGAGTCAATCACAGCGGACCAATTTAAAATGTTGTAAGATACTTCCCTCAAGTGGAAGGAATAAAAAAATCACTCCGCTGTGTGTCAGGCTCTGTAGTGTACCTCAGGTAGCAGGAAGATCATGAGAGATGGACACCTATCTGAGGCAGAACCTACCAACCTGCCTGAAAGGTGTTCAAAAAATACCAGTGATACTGCAAAATAAACTTGCCTGCTCTACGGGTGTCATGGGTACAAGCCCCCCTTGGTGTCAGACACCACAGGGGCATAGGCAGTGACAACCTGTCAAGTTCCTCAATGTACATCCATCCACGACCAGGTTTTGTAAACAGCTCCAACACAAGCTGAGGTGAGTGACAAGTGCTCCTATGTGGTATTTCAGCAGGAATTGGAAGAGGCTGCTTACAGAAGAAGCACTTTGTGGGGTGAAATACCTGACTCTTGTAGAACAAGGCTCCTGGAGCCTGCAGCAGGGCTGTGAGGGATAGATGGGAATGGGGAGAACCAGCTATAGCCAGATCATGGTGTGCTGGTAGAGCTGGTTGGGGGTGGTACCTACACTCACCCCGCAGCTGATGTTTGATCTGACGATTGCCGTTTCCCTCAAAGCCAGCAACGCAACATGAACAAAGAATGCAGATTTCTCTGTAGTTTTACCAGTACGGAGACAGCGGCTCAGCTCCAGTTGCTGCCATATCCACCGAGCAGGAGAACATTTCATCTCCTGCAAATGAAAAGAGATAAGAGGGGCTTAGCACGAGGCAGGATTTGTCTCTGCAACTGCTCAGTCCAACAAAGGGACACACAAACCGTTTATTACTGAAAATGAATTGTGCCATCAAGGCAGATGCCTGCAATTACTTCTGTTAAATATTATCTTTCATTAACTGCAAAATATATAATTAATAAACTTGCCCCCTCATTTTGGTGAAGTTTCACTGCAAAGACCTTATTACTGAAATAAATTTTCCTTGCGGTGCACGTCGACAGAAGAGAGGAAAGTGCACGCCTCGCTGTGTGCAATAATTTCCTTACGGGAAACTGAATTATTAGGGAGGAATAATCACCTCGCTTCATGGCTGAGACTGTGGAGACATCCCACTCTGAGATCAGTCGTTTAAGCTCATGCCTCTTGGAGGCAGGCAAGAAGAATCTGCTTTGGCCAGCAAAGATGACTTGATCTGCAAGCAGTCAGGCAGATGCGAGCTCTTCTTTCATCGGCAAGCCTGGAGAAAGAAAAAATAAATTTCTTTTTTTGATTCACAGTCAGTTAAAAAAGGCTTCTGACTATAGAGCTGCTCAGAGAGACCTTGGTGGCAAGGCTGATTCTTTTATAAGCCCCGTGTTCATCCACCTCACAGCACTGCTGCGTGATTCTGATTTGCTTTCCCTATTCATCAGAACTGGTTTGATTTAGGGATGTTTGGTGAATGGCTGTTAAACCGAAAGGCTTCCAAAATGTTGATGAAATTTGACTCCAAGACTAAAACTCCCCTTAGACTTTGTCTCCACTTGTGATCTTTACCCTCGTTCGCTCCTTGCCAGTTCAACTAGGCCTAATTAAAATATTTCCAAAGGCTGTTCTGGGCAATGCTTTTTGCCTCGCTGCAGGCCATGAACTCTGGTGGTTTGCCCCAGGCTGCCGTTCTCTCCTGCCTGAGCTGGCACATGTGAGGAGCCACGCCTGCTCCAGCACAGTTCTCGCCTGGGCAGGGTGGCAGAGGCACCAGGAGACCAGTGGCAGGACAGAGTGTACAAGCACACACTTCTGGGTATAGAGAAGATGTAAAGTGGCATTTTAATGAAACCCTACGATTTCAATGCTTTTAGAGATGTCTGGATGATCCCTGGCAGACCCAATAGGTGGCAGAGATGCTCGCCCGCAGACTACCACATGAGATTAGCAGAGAAGGAGAAAGGTTTTCCTCTTAACTGGTGCACAGGGCTTGTTGCAATGAGATAAGCCTGGGGAGAGAGAGGGTGTCATTCCATAGGCATCTGCTACCAATTTGTCACCCCATTTAGCAGTTGTTGGCAGACTGGAAAGGGAGGGCAAGAGTGGGTTGTGTGTGCTGGAGATGCACAACCCCTGACTTGGAGCAGGTCTTGTCTCAAAAAATCCATGTTAGAGAACTTTAAGCTGATACTGCCCTGCATATAAAGAAAGGAGTCCATTCATAGAATCACCAAATCCTTTTGGTTGGAAGAGACCTTTCAGATCATGGAGTCCAACCATTAATCCAGCACTGACAGGGCACCACTAAACCATGGCCCTCAGCACCACGTCTCCACATCTTGGAAACCCCTCCAGGGATGGGGACTCCACCACTGCCCTGGGCAGCCTGGGCCAGGCCTTGACAACCCTTGTGGGGAAGAAATTGTTCCTCAGCACCAACCTAAACCTCCCCTGGTGCAACCTGAGGACAGTTCCTCTTGTCCTGTCACTTGTTCCTTGTGAGAAGAGACCAACTCCACCTGGCTCCAACCTCCTGTCAGGGAGTTGTGGAGAGCAAGAAGGTCTCCCCTGAGCCTCCTTTTCTCCAGACTGAACAGTCCCAGGTCCCCCAGCTGCTCCTCACCAGACTTGTTGCCCTTCTGTGGACATGCTCCAGCCCCTCAATGTCCTTCTGGGAGTGAGGGGCCCAAAACTGAATCCAGGATTCCAGGGGCAGACTCCCCAGGCCTGAAAATTCTCTTCACCAGTGTGTGATTCTCCACCTCATTTCAACTAGCACTTAAGAATGTTACAACAGTCAACCAATTTGGTCACACAAGAATTTTAGGGTCAGCAAATTATCCAGTTAAATGATCCATATGGAAATGGTAATTCAATAGCAACTGAAACCTCCTTACATTTCTTGACATCTAAAGACAATGAACCTATCCAAAGAAAAGAGAGGTGCTGAGTGAACTGTCCTTGAAGAAATCATAAGAATATTTCTGCCACCACCTACAATGTACCCTATACGCCGCTCCGCCAACAGCACAGTCTGCAGGGAGTTTAGAAGGAAGTTTGGAATGGAAGATCTGGAATCATATTGTCCAACTCTTCACCCTGGTTTTGCTCTGGGGGGAGGCTCATAATGTCAGCCCGCTTATGCCTCTCTGCATAAACTTGCTGTATGAAAGCATTGTTTTACTGTTCTGTACAGAAGTGTAACAATACTTCACCGCGTGACACGCATGCACTCCCATCCCTTGACAGCAAGGAACCCCTTTGGGCGCACACGCCGGCTCTGCCAGCTCCCAGGCGTTGTTTCGTTCCTCAGGATCCCTGCTGGGTCAGACTGGGAATGCTGGGGAGAGAAGATGGAAAAGTTAAAGCAACTTAAACTCTCTGGTTCTCGGGCTGCAGAAGGGGGAGGGAGCAGGGAGGCAAAGCATCTGGCTTCCCTGCTTCTCTAACAGCCTGTCAGGAAGGCTGCTGTCAATTCTGCCTTCTGCCTTGTTGGAAGAAAGTAGAAGTGACAAGAGGCCCTCCAGGCAGGCAGCCAGGAACCAGAAATTCAATTGAGCTACCTCCTGAAACTGGACTTTTTTTGGAGACCCTTTCCCCGAAATTGTTTTGCCTTTAAAAAAAAGAGATTTTCATCGCAGTTCAGGGCCAATTCATCACCCCCTGGTCTCCTGGCTCTCCTTTACTCCAAGAAAGCATGATTTGCACAAAGGGATTTCCATTTTCTGGGCTGCTCCACAACCAGCCTCACCCATAATAAACACATCGAGACATAAATATGCAGACGCACGCGGGCGCAGATACAAACAGGGTTATTTATAGATAGAGGCATTGCCACAGACAGATAAATACACGGGTGTGTTTCTTTGCTACAGAACATGCAGGGAGGGAAGCGATACAGCAGCTGAATTTACTCTACACTGGCAGCTTAGGAAACAGAGTGTGGCCCATACGGTCTATCTCTAGGGCTCAGACCAACTGGTTATTGGCTGGTGCTGTTGTTCCTCTAACAAGCCCCTGGATATATCACTGTGGCTGTAGAGAAATGCAGCTGAAAGAACCTTTCACTGTCAGCAGCAATCTGTCACTTCATGGATCTTTCCCTGCCTCTTACAGCACAAAAGCTTCTGAGCTGCAAGTCGGGTAGGAGAAAGGTCATTTTGCAGGTAGGCTGGGGGATTTTTCTTGATTTCTGGGAATGTGCAGCCAGCTTGAGGCACCGTCTGGATGCTGCAGCATGAATTTCAGCTTCACATATGCCCGGCTATAATTTCAAACAAGGGAACATTTCCATTACAAACCCCCCCTTTTTTTTCCCATGGATTTATACCGTAGCTATTCGGTTGCACTTTGGGGTGGACCTTCACTGAATATATTCCCAGGCAGGGAGAAACTATTTTTTCTTGTACAGCATTTGAATCCAGCTCAGCCTTGTCTGGTTGTAAGGTGGTGAAGGAAATTACGTATGCGCACAAACACTCAGGAGCACATACAAAAACCTTACACAAACATATGCCCTCAGAGAGATCTGTTACAAAAAAAAAAACCAACA
Organism: Todiramphus chloris collaris; assembly: GCA_025345505.1. Classification (NCBI taxonomy): domain Eukaryota; kingdom Metazoa; phylum Chordata; class Aves; order Coraciiformes; family Alcedinidae; genus Todiramphus; species Todiramphus chloris. The sequence continues at coordinate 25,016,510 of JANVCC010000034.1, forward strand.
AAAAACCAACACAAAAAAAGACAAGCCAATGCAAATAAGCTCCATTTTAGGAGTGAATTCATTTGACTGACTTGATTATTCTAAATTATTAACAAGTTCCAGCAACGTGAGAATGCAATAACCAGACTGGGCTTTCATCTAGGTTAACTGGAAACAGATAACTTCTGCTGATAGAGATGCTATCAGTACAAATCTCTGACGGCGAACTCGGAGGCAGAAACCTGACCCACGAGGAGCCCCCCTCTCTTTGCAGCACTGCGGTAACAACTCCTGCACGATTCTCCTCCCTCTGAAATATTCCAGCGCAATGAATCACCCTCCGACAACGCCAGAACCCCCTATTACCACGAATGCCAACTGAAACCTGACCTCCACAAGCACTCCAATCTGTTTAGGGCTTGGTCTGGCTTAGTAAGCCCCTTTTTGGGGCTTTTTTTTTTTTAAACTCTTTATCAATTCTACTGTGATGTCCCAGCACCACTAAAACCCAGATTAGGCATCTAGGATTCTACAGATGGAATATATATATACATATGTATAGGATAAATCCATATATGATGGATTCAACCTATCAGCTGGAGATGTTGTGGATATCCTTCAAGATACACTGTATTCCCTCTTCCATTTCTTGGCTTCACACCCAGATCTTCCCCCTGAGACTGGGAAAACACCAAGAACATAATCCAGGGAAGATGTTCAGTGAAACCCACAGTGCTCAGGGCTCCTAAGTGCAACATAATAGTTTTCTTGCTAAGGGGACACAGCAGCAGGGCAGCAGAGGATAGCTGAGAGCCACAGGGACCAGGGAAGCGAACTCGATTTAGCCACGGAGCAGTTTAAAGTTCCTGTTGCATTTTTTATCTAAGTACAGCAAATCCCCCCGCTAAGCAACAGCCCAGGTGGCCATAAATCCTGAGATGCTAAGTGCACGTGCGGCTATGAGAGAGGGCGTGTGGAGAGCCAGAGCGGGACAGCAGCTGAAAGCCGAGCAAAGTCTCCTTCCAGGGAGGCCACGGCACCTGTTGGCAGAGCTTTGAGCTGGGTCCTACTGCGGGACAGCTCCGGAGGCATCTGCGAGCTGCTGGATTCTCATCTGCTTGAAGCTTCCTGCAGTTCCAAAGCGCTGATCAAGTTTCACTCTCCACCAGCTGGAGCTCCAAGCAGGGGACTCTCTCCAGAGAAGGAGCTCAGGAGCTTCTCCCCATGGAGGGAGATGAGGGGTGGTTTTGAGAGGTTGCAGCCACTGCAGAACACACAGCAGAGATGGCCACAGGGCACCTTCTGTGCTACTTAACTTCAGGTTCTTCATTTATCAAAAGAGGAGCTGAAAAACCTCCCATCTCCTCACAGAGAACCCAAAGGAGGAGGATTTCCTGTGCCAGTCACTCCACACGAGCTCTGCAAGTAGGTGGCCACACACAGGGATGCTAGACAGGCAGACAGACAGCTGTACGCGTGGCAGGAGCACAGGCGGACAGCTTGCCAAGTGCTTTAGGAACAAGGGCTGCTTGAATCAGGGCGCATTAGAGGTGCTGTGATAGTCCTGAATGATAGGTGATGGACACGGGTGGCTGCAGGGCCTCACATCTCACAGCAGGTTAACTTCTGACTCCCCCCAGCACATGCCTCACTCAGTACCCACCTCAGTTCCCATGTGAAGGTTGCTAAATGATCCGGACCACCGGGGCCTCTCAGAACAAACAGACCAGGCTTCCTGGCATTTCACCTTGGAGTTATGAAGCCATCACTCGCTCAGGCTGTCTCTGAGCAGTGCCAGCACACTGTGGTACGCTGCCCGCTCTTCACCTGATTGGCAGTTTTGGATGCTGTTACTGAGAGACATTTTTGGAGCCTTCAGGACCTGCTGGGTCGAATGAGGCCAAATTTGCAGCCTTTCTGCCTCCTCACTTCTCCCCTGATTTCTCTTTTCTGGAAAGTTCTCCCATGCTAAGTATAGTTCCGAACAGGTGCATGACCAGAGGGGACTGTCAGGGATGCAGCTGTCCCCACAGAGGCCTGGATCCATCTCCATCTGTCTCACTGGAGTTATCCATGCTGGCTCGCCAAGCTAGTCGGCCACAGGACGGGGGAGCATCAGAGATGCAGCCAGGGAGGAGATACACGGACACACACACAGGGAGGATGATTATTCTGGGGAATGCCACAAACAAGGCTTCTGACATCAAACTAATGCATCCTTTGAGGCTCTGAAGAACCCTTGCCACACACCGGCAGGCTGCCAGATAACTCATCGCTCTTCCTTGCCATGCTAACAGCCTGATGCCAAGGTCAGGCTTTAAAGGAAAGCTGACTGCTTTGTAATCCCTTGTGCCTCATTTGGGGATGCCATAAGACTGGTACAGAATCAGTGGCAGCAAATATTTGAGTGGGGCCAACTCCAGCGCAATGACTGAAGCGGTTCCCTTGCCCAGCTGCCAGCTGCCAGTTGTGGCTTCAACCCTCCCAGCCCCACAGCAAAGCCCTCCCAGCCTGGGGAGCCAGGCAAAATAAAGACAGCAACACGAGTTGCTGAGTTCTCTCAGTGTGCACGTCTATAGAGCAGTCACAGACCACCGACCTCCAGCTGCACAACAGTGACAAGGTATCCCAACTCAGAGACGCCGGGGCAAGGTGCTGGGGTAACCTTCTTGGACACCGAGTTGTCTCATCACTGCATAGGTGATCTAGAATTACGAGAAACAGAGATAAGCTGCTCACAAACCGAAGGTGCTTCCTACCCCTGAAGCATCCTGGCATCATTCCAGGACAATAGGACATGAGGAAATAATCATCTTGCAACACGCCGCTGCTCCTTGTCCCTGCATGTCACAGCAAGAGCAGCCGATCTGGTTCGTAGATCTGGCTCCTGTGTTAACAAGCCCACTCAGCTTAACAGGAAGGTGATGAAAACCATAACGCAGGGAATGGGACTGTACCTGGCCATTGCCACCACCATCACTGCAGAACAAAGAACGAGGCTGCTGCGTTCACGTTGTGCCACTGCAGATCGAGCTCCACACAGCACTTTGGCCACAAAGAACAAGCTCTGAACTCGGGGAACCCAAAGCCCAGCTAACTGCTAAAGGGCAGAGTCTTAAGCTGCAGGGAATGGAGCTGTAACCAGCCCTCAAAAGCCTGTCTGGGGCTGGGAGAAGTGTTAGGATGGTCTGGGTGAGAGAGATGTGAAAATCCATTTCCTGTCTTCAATTCCTTTCAAGCCTCTTCCCAGTCACACCCTCCCAAAGGAAGAAACAGGAGTCCTGGGGTCTGGGACACCACAGCCTGGGAGAGGACAGTTCTTACCTGCAGCTGCAGGGACAAGCTCTGAGGCCGGGCAGGTGTCACAAGGCAGTGAGACAAGTGACAGTGCCCTCTGCACTGCCCAGATATCCCTTTCCTCCTAAGGGCTTCCTCAGTGGGGCCAAGTGCACGTGACAGCAGCATTTGGGGCCTCGCTCCTCCCAACACACACGTTTTGTTGGTAGGAAGAGCAGGATCAGGTCCAGATTTACTAACACCAGAGCTGATTATAGGGTGGCATCGCCTTAACCCTTTTCTTTGATCGCCTTGTGTACTGTGTCCAGCTCTGGAGTCCTCAGAACAGGAGAGACCTGTCTGGAGCAGGGCCAGAGGAGGCCACAGCAATGATGGGAGGGCTGGAACCCCTCTGCCGGGGGGCCAGGCTGAGAGAGTTGGGGTTGTTCAGCCTGGAGAAGAGAAGGCTCCAGGGAGACCTTCTTGTGGCCTTTCAGCACTTAAGGGGCCAGTCAGAAAGATGGGGACAGACTTTTGAGCAGGGCCTGTTGGGACAGGACAAGGGGTGATGGGTTTAAAGTGAAAGAGGGAGATTTAGACCAGAGAGAAGGAAGAAACTTTTGACACTGAGGGTGGTGATACCCTGGCCCAGGTTGCCCAGAGAGGTGGTTGATGCGCCATCCCTGGAACCACTGCAGGTGAGGTTGGCTGGGGCTCTGAGCAACCTGCTCTAATTGCAGATGTCCCTGCTCAGTGCATGGTGGATTGCACTAGATGACCTTGAAACCCAAACCAGTCTATTCTTCTATGATATGATTCTTACATCTCAATTTCTGTCCCCTCCTCCAGGTTGTCAGGGCTCTATATGGTTTCTTTACTCCTTTTACAACCATCCTTTTTAGAAAGAAGAGCTGACTGAAGCTCTTTGGGTCTCCAAAGGCTATTCCATCACATCACTGCTGACAGTGCTGGGGCTGCCAGACTGAGTTATCACAGGTCCTGCCCTCCCCTGCCATTAATACCTGCTCACCAAGGGAGCAATGGTCCAGCCCAAGCAGAAAAGGTCAACCCCAAGCTGCAGAAGTCTCCCACAATCAGGGAAGAAGCATCAAAGGAAAAGAAGAGGAAAACAAATATATCCGAGGCATCTCCCCTCTCTAGACATCTCAAGAAAGTCATAATTGAGCTTTCCAGCTCCTCCCCAGGGAGGGAATGAGTTATAAGGAGTCTCAAACTTCTCATGATCAGCTCACCTTGAATCAAGGAGACTCCAGCCACACATAAACCCCCCAGCCCCTTCAGGATAAAGGGACACCTCTTCCCAGCTCTGGTCAGTCCTTGGTCAAACCTTGTGCCTGTACTTACACAGTGAGAACACAGCGAGAACAGTCTGTCGGGGTCTGATACGCACCACAGGATGAGAGTTGATCAATTAAGAATCTATAAAGATATTATCTAGATGGATACCGGCCCTGGAAGCCCCAGATGGCCCAGAATTCAGACTTTACTGTGAAGCTTTCAAAAAATGGGGTGTTATTCTTCAATCCCCAACTCCTGGGACAAATTTCCACCTTTGTTACTGCAAAAATGGCACTTCTAGCTCTCACAGCTGAAAAGTCTGGGAATGTGGCTCAAGGATTAAACCCCTCCTACCCAGAGCTACAATAAATAAAAAGAGTTAAAGCCTGATTTGTAAACTCTAAGGATTTTAAGCTAATTTTGTGACCATCTCAGGAAATTCTGGCATTCTTTGAAGTTGGAGAGTGAGCCTTACTGGGAGATGTGGGGCAGAATAAAGAGGGCTTGACCATGATGACTGGGACGGTTCCCTTGGACGCAGAGATTTCTGGAGGCAGAAAGGCCAGGGGAAAGAAGGGCCAGGAGACAGAAGCAGACACTTCAGAGGCATTTACAACGGGATATCTGAGCCCAAATTTCCTTGCCCATGTCTGTGAACCCATCTGGCCTCTGCACCGTGGTCCGAGGTCAATTTGACCTGGAGCCCGAACAATAAAAGCAAGCACTGGATGGGTATAAAAATGATTGCAGTCGCTTAGTATCGCCTTGTTACTTCAGAACGTTTGTTTCCCTCAGCCACGCTGTGTAAATGTCGGTGCCTTTGCAAGATTTAATGGTCCAATTATCACAGGCTGTGTCACCTCCTCCCCGTTCTACATGACGGGACCTGCTCTCCTGCCTTCATTCCCCTCTCCTGTTTCGCTAGCAGGCAAACACACCTTTGGCGCTCCTTCATGGGTAGACTTCTCCTGAACTTCTCCCATGCTCAGGGCTTGGTGGGGGCTGGGGGAAGGCAGACAAGTGGCAGGCACTGGGCTAAATACCTCACCCTAAGGCTGGCTACTTGGGAGGGGGCCTTCTTCCCTGGGGGAAAAGTGCTTCCATCACCTGCAGTAGTTGGAAGGAGGTTACACTGGGCCATAGAGCAACCAGTTTCCTGTTAGCCCCACAATCCCTCTCTAAAGAATATCCTGCAAATATTCCAGACATGAAGAAACTTACTTATGGTACGCGGCTGTTTGTGTAGCAACACCCGAGTTAAACACCAATACAGACCTGGGAGTGGCCAGTGCTGCTCATCCTCACCATGGTCTGTCTACAGCTGGGCCACGGGGACAGTTAGAATCATAGAATCAAGTGAGGTGCAAGAGACCTTTAAGCTCATTGAGTCCAACAGTTCACCCAGCACTGTCAGGGCACCACTAAACCACGTCCCTCAGCACCACATCTCCACAGCTTGGAAACCCCTCCAGGGATGGGGACTCCACCATTGGCCTGGGCAGCCCGGGCCAGGCCTTGACAGCCCTTGTGGGGAAGAAATTGTTCCTCAGGTCCAACCTAAACTTCCTCTGGCACAACTGGAGGTCATCTCCTCTTGCCCTATTAAGTTTATACTAAATAAAAAGCACAGAAGAGGAAGAGATTAAGCTCCTCTTCTGCTCTCCTGCAGGACCTATCCTGCACTGAGAATGTCAGCTCCTTGCTGGCATATCCAAAGCATAGCATAATAAACAGCTTTGCAGCAGGATCGGAGGTTTACGTGGACAAGAACAGCACCCACCGTGGCACCAGCTCTGATGAAAATCCTAACAGCTATTGATTCTCCTGCTTCAGGGCATGAGCTGCCTGCCAGCTGGGGTCAGGGGAAAATCTCCCCCCATAGGGTAATATTGCACAATTATGGGCATTATGGGATTTTTATACCTTCCTTTAAGGCATCCGGCCTTGGCTTCTGGTGGAGACAGGATACGGGGCTGGAAGGACTAGTGCTCTGTTCAGCTCAAATGGTTTTTATGTCCCAATACAAAATTAATGGTTCTCTCCCTGAGACTTCACGTGGCAGAGCTGCCTGCTCTGTGCCTCGCCAGTGGCAGAGCAAAAGTGGGGCTGAAAGCACATTTCTTCCCAATGATCCTCGATCCTCAGGCCCTTCCCAGGCTCCCTGTCTCACCTCTGTTAGCTCCAGTCACCTCACACTCTCTGGGGATCAGTATGTTGATGCCAGATGATGACAGGCAAGATCATGCTGCAGTCCTGAGCTCCTACACTCAGAACACCCTCTCAGCCTCCCATCCCAGGGATGCCAGGCTCACATCCAGCACAAGGCTGGAGATTGGAGGAACTTTTACATCCCTTGACTCTGACCGTGACTTTTCTGACCAGTCGCTGTGCCCCCAGTGACTGGAGCAAGCAGGTTTTGTGGGGCTGATGGTTTTGGTGCCAAAGTGGAAGCTGAGTTCTGAACCTGCAGCATGTGCTGTCGGCTCATGGCTTACTCAGTGGAAGCCACCGGCACTGCTGGGAATCCTGACTCAGGAGTTCTGTCAAACCTCAGGGTCTGCTCTTTCCATGCCCATCTTTCTGCTAGGGCCAGCACAGTGCCGGAAAAGGCAGGATATGAACCCCTTTAAGAAGCTCTTGCTGCTGCCGTGTGCTCGGGCATAGGCTGACAGACAGCCCGGGGAGGGGAGGGTTCTAACCCGTCCTTAGCACCAACGGTACCACAGCCGGCTCTGCCTGATGGACCACAGACTGGCTGGTCAGCCACTGAACTCACTGCTCAGGTTGAACAAACAGTTTTGGTGGCTGCACGTGGGCCTCAGGCCTGTGGTCTGACATCAAACAGCTCTACCCACTGGTCAGACTGCCTGGAGTCAGTCAGTGTGCACAGGAATGACTGGGGGAGAGCTGGGTCTGACAGGTGTCCCCACCACATACTCTGGGTTCCCTGAAAGGGTGTTATAAATATCCCATAAAGAGTATAATTGTGCAATACTACCTTACAGAGTCATTGAATTGTTTTGGTTGGAAGAGACCTTTAAGGTCATCGAGTCCAATCATCAACCCAGCACTGCCAGGGCATCACTAAACCATGGCCCTCAGCACCACATCTCCACGGCTTGGAAACCCCTCCAGGGATGGGGACTCCACCACTGCCCTGGGCAGCCTGGGCCAGGCCTTGCCAGCCCTTGTGGGGAAGAAATTGTTCCTCAGTTGCAACCTAAACCTCCCCTGGTGCAACCTGAGGACGGTTCCTTTTGTCCTTGGGAGAAGAGACTGACCCCACCTAGTTCCAACCTCCTGTCAGGGAGTTGTAAAGTGCAAGGTCTCCCCTGAGCCTCCTCTTCTCTAGGCTCAACAACCCCAGGCTGACAGTGGCAACTTTCACCCTGAGTCCAGCTGGAAAACAGCTCATTTCACTGGGAAAAAGACTGAAAAATTAGGACCTGACTCTGAAACAGTGAATTCCTCTTGGTGGTACTTGTGACTATCTGAAAGGAGGTTGTAGTGAGGTGGGTGCCAGCCTGTTCTCTCAAGTAAATAATGACAAGATTACAGGAAATTGCCTGAAGTTGCACCAGGGGAGGTTTAGACTCGATATTAGGAAAAATTTCTTTACTGAAACGAGTAGTCAGGCACTGGAATGGGCTGCCCAGGGAGGTGATGGAGTCACCATCCCTGTAGGTGTTGAAAAAACAAGTAGATGAGGCACTTCAGGACATGCTCTAGTGGGGATGACTAGGTGGGGTTTGGTTTTGGCTTTGTTTTGTTTGGTTTTTGTCATTTGGGTTTTGTTTGGTTGGTTGGTTTTGGTCTTTGCATTTGTTGTTTTGTCTGTTTGGTTTTTGACAGTTGGACACGGTGATCTAGAGGTCTTTTCCAACTGTGACAATTCTGATTCTGTGACAATCTGACCACAGGGAACAATGAGGTAAGAGAACGGAAGCCAAAGCCAGCGCCCCTCAGCCCATCCCGTGACAGAAAACTCTCCCATAGCCCCCGCTTTGCTCCCCTCGCAGCACAGCACTGGGCTAAACATTTCCTTCACACCCCCCCCAACTGGCTCTGTCTACCATGGGGAACAATGTCCTCATTCATATAGTGATGGTGACCATATCGTAAAGAAGATGTAATGACATTGTCTCGGCTGACACACTGATCGATGCTTTTCATGCAAAATTATGCTTTCTGCAACTAATAAATATTGATCTTTTCTGTTCCTGTGTAGCACTGCAATAAAGAGTAACTTAAATATCTGCCAGCACTGAGCATCCTCCGCCGCCTTCCAGCCCCCAGCTCCCTGGCAGCAGCACTCTGCATTTCTTACTGGTCTTATATCTGCCTGAGTCTGTCTGACACTGATACCAGAGCACCACATCTCTATGAACATCCACCTCTCTTTGTTTTAATGTCCTTTGAATGGTGTTTATGTTACAGTGATTCACAGGAAGAAGTAGAAATTAAATGGAACTGGAGTGAGTGGTGGGGAGGGTGGGCAGGGTCACATCCTCACCATGTTTAGGATGAACTGGGCCAAGCATAAGACAAATGGAAACATTTACAACTACTTGGCAGGGGAATCGTGTAAGCATTAACAGGCATGGTCAGACTGCCTGAAACTCCTTCAAACAAAGCTGTGGAGCTTGGTGGCATCTCCTGGCAACAAGCTTTGCTGGACTCAAGGCACCAATTCAGCCCCGCTGAAAGGCCAAGGGCTCGCAGAGCGATGCGAGGGTACCTGTTGGGTTGAGTTCCTGAGCTGTTACGGGGTTCTGGGACCCTTCTTTCTCCAGGTCTCCAGTGCTTCTTCTCCTTCCATCTCCCCCTGCCCAGGAGAAGAGCATTTCCATGTCTCCCAGGAGCCCCAAGAAGGGAGCTGCACTGGAGAACACCAAGTGTGAACTCATATACAGGCCTGCAAACAGATTGATGATGACAGGTGGAGGCCTGGCTTCAGTCACTCCTGTCTGGCAGACACGCAGTGATTGAATTTGTTTCACTATGGGACCTTTTCCACCATTATCTGTCGCTGTTTCTCCTCTTCTCGGGGAGCCACCGTAATGCATCCCGCTTCTTTTCTTTCTGACAACCGCTCAGGAGGGCAGGAACCTGCCCTGCCTTTGATGACCTGTGGAGATGGCCAAATGTCATTCAAAGCAACCCAAGACTTGGGATTGTTCCCCACTCCCCATCCTTCCAGCACAAAATATCTCCAGGCAGACAGACGAGTGCTGAGAAGGCGTTTAAGGCAAAAAACCTACAAATCAAATGACACTGCCTCTGGACTGTGGAGCTTAAAATATGATGAAATCTCCCCCAGACTGTGAATAGGTTCACTGAGAGCTCCCCCAGTCCTGAGATGCTCCTTTCCCCAACCCCCTCCTGGGAAAACTGGAAGGCTGCTGTTCCAGCAGATTCGAAGGAGTGGGAGTTAAAGAATCAATGAAGCTCTGAAAGCCAGCGGGGAAAGTCATTCTGCACCTTCCTGACACCAGGAATAAATGATTCAGCGGGAAAGAAAAAAATAATAATACAACAACCCTCAAATGAGGCTGGAATTACCCACTGGAGAGATATTTCATCTTGAGGAATTGTGTTTGCTGCAGCGTTCATCTCACTGAGCCACAGCAAGGCTTTAATATCCAGCAAAAGGTCAAACCTAGATGGGAACTGCTAGAGCCGGCAGAAGCCCCCGACGCCAGCCTGCCGGCACACACCGCAAGCACCCAGTGCCCCAGGCAGGGCAGCCTGGGAGTGAGAACCAGACCCGCCTGACTCGTGGAATCGTTTGGGTTGGAAGAGACCTTTCAGATCATTGAGTCCAACCATTAACCTAGCACCACCAGGGCACCACTAAACCATGGACCCCTGCACCACATCTCCACGGCTTGGAAACCCCTCCAGGGATGGGGACTCCACCACTGCCCTGGGCAGCCTGGGCCAGGACTTGACAACCCTTGTGGGGAAGAAATTGTTCCTCAGCACCAACCTAAACCTCCCCTGGTGCAACTTGAGGCTGCTTGAACCCAGGGCTCAAGATGTAGCCTCCCCAGTGTGCAGTCCACGGGGACAATCCCTGCCCTAGTCCTGCTGGCCACACTGGTGCTGATCCAAGCCAGGATGCTGGTGGCCTCCTTGGCCACCTGGGCACATGCTGGCTCATCCTCAGCCAGCTGTCCTACTTGGAAACATTTGGTGCACATAACAGCACTTGAAGTACAGCCCTTCAAGTGGCTCTACATTCATCAGCCTTTCCCACCCAGAGAGAGGGATTTTACTGAAAGCAGAAATGAAAATCTGCTTGAGCTCTGGAGTTTACAGCAAAACTGGTCCCAAGCTACAGGTGCACTCCAGACCCTGCCATGAAACAGAACTAGCAACATTCCTCACAGCCCTGTGCCTTTCTCCTCAGTCCTCCATCAGGACCTGAAGCCCTCCTGCTTTCCTGTTCTGGACCATATTAAGATGAGCCACCACTCCTCCACCCTACCCAGCAATCCCAGCTGCTCCTTCAGTCCATCTTGCTCAACAGGCTGCCACACATTTTGGGGAACATGCTGGTTTCTGTGCTGGTGTGGCCCAGCACCTACTGGGGAGTCACCTGAAACTATCACTCATGTTTTCACTGGTGACTTCAGCCAGATTTCGTTAGGTACAGAAGGATTACATTTTGCTAAGGTTAAGACAAGATAATTATTTGTTCAAATATTTACAGATAAAGCTCACCAGAAAGTCAACAGGATTCTGCTGGACAACACTCAATGCTCCCAAAGCAAAACAAAGTTTTTAAGTGGTATTTAAAATATCCAGAGACATCCAAAATTCATCCCTCCTGATTGTTCCTGGGCCAGGCTGGGTCTGTGCCATACATCCTTGCTTCTGAGGGAAGCAGGAAGAACTTACTGGTTTTTTTTTTTCCCTACTAACAGTGAACATGTCGACATGGCCAGAGCGGGTCAGCAGCCTCTCACACGGTCATGAGGAGGTGGAGACCATCGATGAATTGCAACCAACAGCCACATTGCTGGGAAGCCAATGCTATGAAAAATGGGGTCAGATTCCTTCTCCCTGTCTTTGGCTTTGCTGAGCTGTTTGTGTTCTTCTGAATGCAAGACTTGCCTGGCAACGAACTGGTGGTGTCATCTGGAGATCTCCTCCTTTCTGTTCAGGATGTTTAAATTCAAGACTCAAACTTGTGGTTGGCAGGGAACAGGGGCAAACAAACAGCAGAAGAATCCAGTGTCAGCTCCTGATGGCCCAGCACAGGCTGGCCTGCAGCAGTCTTCCCTCCTGTTGGTGGGGAATATGGAGGTAGCGCCTCGAGGGCCCATCATAGATTTAAGCTGCTCAAGCTTAAGCACAACACCAGAAAATAAATAAAACCAACCCAGATAATAAGTGTCATGCTTGAGGAACAGCCTTCACCCACCCAGCCTCTATTTCAAGCTCCCTTCATCCACTCCTGCTACTGTTCGTGTCTTCAGCATGGGTCTGAGGTTTAATAGTTATCTGGGAGTCAAGTACAGCTCACGTTTGCCAAAGCTTCTGAGGCAGATGCAGAAGCTCAGGTAGAAATTGCCCTTCTCTGCTCCTTTACAAAGGTCACAGAGTGGCCGAGGGAAGATGATGAGCACAGGCTGAAACCCTGTGTAAAGAGAACAACTATCTTCAGATGTCATCCCATGGGACTGAGGCTGAGCTGATTTAAAAACCTCCTTTCCCTGGGTGGACAATCAGCTTCCCCAGGGACTCAATGAATGAAACTCTACCTTTGAAGGTTTCTCATCTACCTGCCAGTGCCCCGGGCACCACGTAAACAAGCTCTCTGCTCACACACACAACCACTTCCTGCACAGGGCTCAGCACCAGCTGCATCTCAGGCCAACTTCCCTCTCTGGACGCAGAGCCATTTCCACGCAGCCACAGTGTGCATATGTGACCCTGGTGAGCTCCCCCAAGCCCACCACGCTCACAGGGAAGGCAGGAGCAGACACACCTCCTTGCTCTCCATCGGCACCATCTTTCCCCTCCACAGACGCAAGTCACAGACCTACAGCTAGCAGGGCAGCGCTCCCCCTGTGCTGCCGGGTAAGGGACTGCTGAGGCGGGAATGCAAACAATATCCTAAACAAATCTGCTGTTTACAAAGTCCCCTGTAAACTGTTTACATTGCTGGGGGGAAACCATGGAGGGACAGCAGCTGGAGCATGTTCTTCCCAGTGCTCTTGCGGGAGTGGAGCTGACGCATGTCTGGGAAGGGTGCGAATGGATGAGGGAATAGAAGAGGCAGCAAAATCCCAGCACCACCCACTCACCCAGGCTGCCGGGACCTCTGGTTACATCAGCACTCTGAGGGAGGTGGCACATTCCTAAGGCCATGTCAGCTGCACCAGGGACGCCAACCTTGGTCTCCAGAGCAGTGCCTGAGGTGGCCAAGGGCTGCTGGCTGAGGAAGCAGACCTGAAGGAGCCAGCCCTAAACCTCAACCTAGAGCCCCTTGGCTTTCTGATGCATGTGAAGTGTCCTGTGACTCTCATCCCATGTGGCTCACAGAGGCTGGCCTGCTGCTCTATTATATACATGTATTAAGAGTGGTTAAAAACAAGGCCTCAAACACCAGCCAGAACATTTTTGAAGTCCTGGCATAACATAAAAGCCTCAGTGTGCCTCTAATCTGCCCTGCTTCCCGCTCGTGGAAACCTCTTTGCAGCGCCTGTGCATACGGCAATGTGTCAGCACGGTGTTGCACGCTCAGCTGCAACACCCGTCACCGGCTATCGCAACCCCCCCAGCACAACCGCCGGCTGCTGCTACCGTGTGACTGCCTGAGTCAGGCTGGGGGATGAATCCAGGGCATGAGAAGCTTTGGGTGGGAGAAATAGAAGGGTTAAAACACACCCTTTAACAGTCCCCGGCACACTGGCAGACAGTAGAAAGGGTTCCTTACATTAAGTGAAAGGACATGAGAAAATAGCAGTCTTTCCTCAAGGAAGGTGATAAGTGCTCTGAGCCCAGAAATAGCTCTGGGGAGGGGTACATGGGGCTGGGCAGGCAGCAGGAACAGCAAGAACAGAGAAAACACACTCCTGACACATGCTATAGCAACCCTGACCCAATCGTTGGGAAGGAATACAGGTACGATGATTAAAAACCAAAGCAAGATGGTGAACTCACCCCTTCGGTGCTGAAGAGCAGACAGAAGGAGGTGAGGAAACCACGTTGCTTCATCAGCAGGAGGAAGTGATGTTCATCCACGTTTACTCGCCACTGTAACTGTCAGAGACAGCCCTGCCTTCACTCTCCACCCAGCTGGTCATCTTAGGCCCAACTGTGTCCTTTTCCTGCCAAGAAGAGGATGGAGGGGTCTTGGGCGGCAGGAATGGCAGATGAATCCAGAGGAAGTCTCAAAAGCTGAGCTGAAAGAAAAAACAGTAGACAAAAAACAACGAAGCATTCTCAGGACAACCCAGAACAAAAGACTGTCAGGTTCCTTTGATGAAGGAAAAAGACCAAACACAAATCTAAAAACATTTTTCAGAGCCAACTGTACAAACTGGCCAACCTGAAAGAAAATTTGTTGGATTTCAGTTTCCAAAGTTTTTGTGCGGTCAAAAAAAATGCCACCCAATTACATTTCTGAACAAAATGGCTCTTCAAAATGAAAACTTGAGCTAGTTATTAAAAATATCATTCAGAAATGACTGAACCTCTAATCCCACACAAGTGCTGCGTGTGCTCGTGAAATCATGCTGCATCTAACCAGAACATTGCAAATAAGTTGTGTTTGACCCTACATTCATGGCTCTGTTCCAATGCCAAAGCACCTTTAGATTCAAGTCCTTTCAGAAGAGCATCAACCCATGGGGACACCCCAGTTCTTCCAAAGCATCGCAAAGTCAGGGATTTGTGTCCCTTCAGGTGTCATAGAATCATTGAATAGTTTGGGTGGGAAGGGACCTTTGACAGTCATCAGGGACATGTGCAACTAGAGCAGGTTGCTCAGAGCCCCAGCCAACCTCACCTGCAATGGTTCCAGGGATGGGGCATCGACCACCTCTCTGGGCAACCTGGGTCAGGGTCTCACCACAATCAGCATCAAAACTTTCTTCCTTCTCCCCAGTTTAAATCTCCTTTTAGTTTCAATCATCACCCCTTGCCCTGTCCCAACAGGCCCTGCTCAAAAGTCTGTCCCCATCTTTCTGACAGGCCCCTTAAGTGCTGAAAGGTCACAAGAAGGTCTCCCCAGAGCCTTCTCTTCTCCAGGCTGAACAACCCCAACTCTCTCAGCCTAGCCTTGCAATTACTTCTCCATCATTCTCCTCAAATAGCGTTTCTGTGCAGAGGAGCTTCAAAAGCGGAGTGTCGCAGATCAGCAATTAAGGGGCAAAGACAAGACCACGATGGGAGGCACTGTGGGTCACACCTGCAGCACTGCTGTGCTGGGAGAAAGCCCTGACCAAGCTCCGGAGGGACCAGCAGCTCTGAAGTCAAACCCAAGTAATAAGGTGATCTTGTGGGGGGAAAGATTAATCATTATTGGCAGCCAAGAATGTGCAAGTCTAACAAAAGCCAAAGGGGTTTTTTATTACAGTCTGACTGCAGCTGGAAGACAACCTTAGCTAAGAATCATTAAACCTATTGCAAGAATAAATTTTCTTAGAAGCAAACCATAAAACAGGAGTAAAATCCTCTTAAGCCAGCGACGGCTCCTAATGGAACAGACATTATTGTTTTTTTGTGAACAAAAAAAAAGGAAAAAAAATTAATAAAATTGCTTTAGATTATCAAGTGAATAGATTAGTCTCCAAAATGGAAAATATTTACTCAAGCAAAACCTGCTTAATTCAATACCTGCCTCAATTAATCTTTAAGTTTGGGACGATAATTGAACAGAATAATGACATTTTATGCTTGTCCAAATAGGGATTTGTGAAGTGTATTTGCCCAGAATTCCATCAGGAGAGGAAATATGTAGGAAAACGTTACTCTGCTAACCCCCAGGTAGCATTAGCGCTGCTGCCTGTGCCAGTAATGAGCCTGGTGAAGAAAGTGAAGCCAAGGTCCTTTCTCACCACCGGACATCACAGGTCTGGTTCTATGTTCTGCAGAAGGGTCTGTGGGGACAAAAGTGAGAGAGCAAGAAGTGGATTCAACACTGAAATCTTCCTTATTTTAAAGTGAAAATGTGGAAGGTCAGATGACAGCAGGGAAGGTGAGGAGTATTTTAGACCTAAATAGCTGCTAAATCCATGTAGGAATCAGGAAGTCAGCAGCAACAGTCCATCAGAAATAGCCGTTAGTCATGAGTCAGGAGCAAGTAAATGCCAGAGCTTGTCAGGAAACATGTCCCTGGGATTACGGGCAAACCTTACAAGGCAGCTGCAATTCTGAAGGCCTGAGGAGTCAAATTGTGATCCAAGAGCCACACGGGCACAAGAGGATACAGCATGGCAACCAGAATCCTTCTCCTAAAGGCAAACAGAATTAAAGCACACAAGATCCTTCCCAAATCACCCCCTAGGTCCCAAAAGCAATTGCTGGAGGAACACACACAGGATGCTGACTGACAAGCCGGCAAGATTGTCTGTGGGAAAGAAACAAGAGGGGTAATTTTATTGTCATGTACCACGGGAGGGGAGGTGTAAGTAAAATCACAGCATGAGAAAATGACAGTGTATCTGTCTTAGGGCATTTCCATAGCCAGATAATCTGTGGGAGGAGAGCCAAAGTTGCTCCGTTTGACAGAGGCAACACAACGTGCCTGCGAAACGGGAGCTTGCACACAGGGAGCAGGAATCGGATCTTTGAGATATTCTTCCAGAAGAACCAGCTATTTTTCACCAGGACCAAGATACAGGTATTTAGAGGGAGGTTGAGGTCAAGAGGACGAAGGGGTTGAGTGGATGGTAAGAAAGAGGCATGAAGAAAGGTGGCAGGGAAGAGGAAGCACAAGATTTAAAACCTCACTTTGATTGTGTTGAGCTGGAGCCAGTAGGTGGGTGTCCACCAAGCACTGTCAGAAAGACAGCAAATTAATTTGGACAGTGTGGGACAGGCCAGAAGCAAAATGATCACTCTGTGAGCCATCAGCAGGAGATTATATATGCAAAATTTGTAAATAAGGTCACCCAGAGAGGGAATGCAGAGGAGGAGAAGAGAAGGGCTGGGCAGATGGCCAAGGATGGAGCAGGTGAAGTAGCTGGCAGCACTTGGAGATTGTCAAGCAGAGCAAGGACAGCCTTAGATGCATCACGGAGGAGACAACGCTGTCCTACCCTGTGAGAAGAGGGGAATAAACACCTCCACTGTCTGAGCTGTTCCTTGGAGGAAATGTGTCATACCAGGTATTGACTAGAAACAAAGAAATGCTCGGGAAGCTCCTAGGTCCCAGTTCCCTGAGGGTGAATTTCTGTCTCAGTTTTCCTGAAGCTACCTGTGTTTCAGCTACAGAAACCACATCTGGAGAGTTAGGCTTCCCCATAGACAAGAGAAAGCTTACAGCTGTTAGGGGCTGTAGTCTCATTTGAGCAGCCACATGGCAAGAATCATAGAATCATAGAATTGTTTTTGTTGGAAGAGACCTTTAAGGTCATCGAGTCCAACTGTTAACTCTGCACTGCCAGGGCATCACTAAACCACGTCCCTCAGCACCACATCTCCACAGCCTGGAAACCCCTCCAGGGATGGGGACTCCACCACTACCCTCGGCAGCCTGGGTCAGGCCTTGACAACCCTTGCAAGGAAGAAATTGTTCCTCAGTTCCAACCTAAACCTCCCCTGGTGAAACTTGCAGCCATTTCCTCTTGTCCTGGTGCTTGTTCCTGGGGAGAAGATGCCAAACTCAGCTGGCCCCAATCTCTTGTCAGGGAGTTGTGGAGAGCAAGAAGGTCTCCCCTGAGCCTCCTTTTCTTCAGGCTGAACAATCCCGGGTCTCTCAGCTGCTTCTCACCAGATTTCTGTTCTAGACCCTTCCCCAGCTTCATTGCCCTTGAATTCCCCTTAGAAACCACTACAAGGTCACCATTGAACCCAAAGAGAAAGCAAAACACCCTGTCAGCAGCCATAGACTGGAAAAGACAATGACACAAAAGCAGCTAGCAGGGAGTCGTGCTGGGAAAATGGAGCCTACCCAGCATTACTCAGCAGCTACCCAGGCACTGGAAGAGCCAGAGCTCACATCTCCAATGTGCAGGGGCAGGAGCAGGAGCAGAGGGCTCCTCAACATCACAACTGAGCCCCTCTCACAGAGCCAGCTGGCCAAGTGCTGCGCTTTGCCATCGCCCATTTACCTGCAAGCGCTGGCTGGAAAGCAGAAGGCAGCACGCAGAGAACATCCAGGGTAACTTGGCACTGGCAGTGGCCTCTCATTTGTCACAAAGGGATTCCTGCCATTTTCAGAGGGATGGGGGTTCTGGCAGGTGTCAGGTTGTCACCCTGAGAGCTCAAGACAACAAAGAGACTCTGAAAAAGAGGAACCATTTCTAGCTGCAGAGAGGCTCTCAGCAAGGTGGAGTTAGGGGAAGGGGAGGCTGCTGGGGATGTACTAGTGGGACAACAGTCACTAGAACGAAAAGGCTGTAATTAAGAGGGCCTATGCTGTCACTTAGGCCAGGTTTAAGCAACATTGCTGCTGCCTGATCTGTGGATAATAACTAGTCAGATGTCCTACAAGCTGGAAATGTTTGGCCAAGTCAACGGAGAAGAGCAGGTGAGACACTTAACCCTTAAAGTGAGTGGTTCTTAAAGCTAAGTGTGCTGCTTCCAGGGGCTGAGCAGCAGAGGTTATCTGAAAGCCAGGCTGCATGAAACACAGAGTTACAGTCAGGACAAGGTGGCCTGTTCTCTCCAGACCTCCTGCTTACATGCTCCAGCAACTCAGAGGCTTCGCTAACAAAGAGAACCGGGTCTGCAAAGCCCAGCTTTGTTTAAATCTCTGCTACAAGACTTCATCAGACTACTCCAGACTCTGAGACCACTGTCTCTACGCAGAAACGGCCGTTATCTCCAGGCTTTGTGTGCGCTGACGTTAGTCTTCCATTTTCTCTTCAGACATGACAAGCAATACTTAGAAAATATGTTATAAACTCTTCTAGTCTGGACTTGTGTCACCTCTGATAGCACTCATCTGAGGCCAAGGGTGGAGTTTCAAAGTAAATCAATAAACAACACCTAAAAGGGTCCTACAGACACAAGTAGGATGCAGTACCACTGCCCTCCTCTCTCCACAGTTACCTCTGCTTTGCCTTTCCAGCCTGGATCACTACTTTAGGCAGGGTGAGCGCAACCCAACCAACTCAATGGGCAAAATCCAAACAGTACAAGATAGTAAAAGACTTCCCAAGGCCCTCAGTTGCTGGGTTAGCTTCAGCCAGGGTCTTCTGGTTGCTACACGTGGTCCTGAGGAAACACTTCAACCCCAGTGAGGGACTGGAAGGGCAAATCTGGAAAGCCTGGATTCAAAAAAAAGGATCATACACCTCCCACTCCTACTGAAGACATTTAGGGTCCCTCAGGCTTGTTATCACAGAGGGGAATACATCAAGTAGAGCATATCTAGAGTAGATTTCCTTGGGAAGCTAGAGACTGAACCTGTACACCATGAGACCACCCCCTTCCCTCTGCCACCTAACAACATATACCACCCCGGAATACTGCAGGACCTCATGCTAAGCAACATTTTCTTGTGATTCAGGGAGAGATCCTACAACTCTGCTTCTCTTTTTAGCATCTCCTGACTCCTCAGCATCTCCAGGCTGGGTCCCCAAACATGGCACATGCGATCACAGAGCTGCTACTCACTGAGCGTAAGGCTGGATGCCGTGTTTGACATCAGAGAGACAACACAGCCTGGAAAGGTTTCTCCGAGCAGAACTGAGCAACGCAACTGCTGGAGTAATTAATTAAGAGAAGTGATCATTTATCAAGCGACTCTTATCAACACAGCATTGGAGATGCCCTCATTCAGGGCACAGCCACAGCGTCCAGGGCTTGCAACCTCTACGCCCTCCCTCCTGCAGCTGTTGAGTCAGGTGGTGCCGTTCCTAGAAGGTGAATAAATTATTATTGCAAATTACTCTGATGAAGTGGCTTTTATTAGAAAGCCAGACACAAAGGGAGCGTGCTGATTGGCTAACAGTGATGTCATACCCAGCACAGCACTCAAATGCAGAGATACAAATTTTCACATCTATATTTTGTGCAGAATTTTCCATTTCCACCAGCAATAAAGACTCACCAGCAGAGCCTTTCACCCCGGGAATGTGCTGGGGGGGCCTGCACTTCTCAAGCGGCTGATGAAAGCAAAGTGGCCTTTGTTCCTCTGTCTTGCAATGAACCTGAGGCCAACAGTTTTCACCCATAAAGACGCTGTGTTTTATTGCTCTGGTACAAACACCACCATTTTCTTAGGTGAGTAGCAGAGAAATTGGCATTTTTTTGGCTTGCACATACCTAAAATCATTCTGATCACAGAGATTTTGCTATTTATGAGCTGAAGCTTAAACTGCAGATAAAGTAACAGCTTTGGTATAGTTCTGGGCCTCCACAAAAGGTGAGAAGAGGGGTTTGGAAACAGCCAGGCAGTAAAATTCCAAGCAATTATTTATTTTATTTTTTCCTCCCTGCAAAGCCACTGTGAAATCCTCAGCGAGCTCTGTCAGCTAGGCAGGCTCAGCCACCAGCATGCCATGCACTATTTCTCTTCCCTAATTGAACGTCCTATCGAACTTGGGAAGTTTCCCATCCCAGCTTTAACCAGTTCTGGATGCAAACAGACACGTTACAGCTCAAACAGTAGAACCCTGTGCAGACAGCAAGCGTGAAAACACCGCTTGCCTCACTGAACTGGAATGAACTCTCAAATTCAAGCAGCTACGTGAAGCCCCTCCAGGCTGCAGGCAGCTCTGCAGCTCCCTCCAGCAACGCCACCGCGGTCCTGGGCTCCAGCAGCCACGGGCAGAGCAGAAGGATTTCCATACCTACAGCTTCTTCCCTCCATTATGTACACTGAGGTGTCATTTTTACCGGGAAGGCCAAGTGCAACATTTCCAGCCCTGGGAACAAGCTCCTGCTTGTGCTGTACAAACATCACATTCTCCTCTAAGGCACGCAGCACAAATCCTGAGCTGACCTACACAGCTCGCCTAGTCCCCTCTGATCATGGCTCTGGTCATTTGTCCTCCAAGGGCAGAAAACAAAACACATCTATCACTTGGACGATGTCCTGGAAACCCCCAGATAGTTGCACTGTTGAAATTGGACACTAAGGACTGCTGGAGAGCTCAAATCTAGTTAGATTTGCTGTTTCCAGTCATGGGGTCATGACTCTGCAACATCATCAGTTACACTTTGTTCCGAGGGGTTTGAAGTTGGAAATCATTGTCTCTCTGGCCTGCAGTTTTGCTGAGCTGCATGCCCTTTGCGGCTAATGGCAACTGCCCTCAAGACTCCTAGATGTTGGATCTGAGGCTTTTGAAGTCCTGAGGGTGAAGGTGCAAGGAACAGGCATCAGGGAAAAAGAGAGCCGGACTGTGAATCAGAGTTTAAACAGAATCCGAAGGCAGGAAGCCTAGGAGAGGATGCTGTCTGGCTGAGACACACAGTCAGCAACAGTAGGAAGGCTACAGGATCTCAGGTTTAAGACCTGGAACAGATTCAAATCACCCCTTTTAGATATGACCTCCTTTCCTGTGTGAGGGAGACAGCGGAGAGGGAGCCATGAATCTTGGATCCAGTCCCTGCTTTGCTGATGCACAGATTGGCCTAATGTCCCTCATTGCTTTTACAAGTTCATGTGTGGAACGGAGGGTTATTAAAAGCACAAGAATAATCTCAAGTAAAAAAAAAAATTACTGTTTTTAAGAGCTTTGTCATAGCATCTCTGGAGTTCTGTCTTGGACCACCACGGACCAGAGGCAGGAAGCTCAGAACAGCCTTTGGATATTGAATTACTGAATAGAACCAGATCAAATTCCTAAATTGCAACCACTGACAAAAAAAAAGAAGCCTCTGTAGAACAGAAGACACACACACACAGATGGTGCAGACAACACAATGATCAGGCTGGGCCTAACCCTGCTTCCTTTCCTCCCACAGAGTAACACCCTTGATCCCACTGTTGATTTCAGTGACATTGTTTCCACACGTGAAGCAGCCAAGCTCTGGAGGACAGCACAATCCCACCTCCTTATCACTAACAAGAGCTGCTGTATTGCTTGGCTTTGGAACGAGGCTGGGCTGGGAGGTATCAGCCAGCCCGTCCCTTTCACTTGAGGATGGCATTAGAATCACACCTGGATGATAACACCCAGTAAGCTGTTTGGGGGTGACATGAATCAAAGCCCTGAAAGTGTGATTGCATTTAATTAATCGTGGCTGACAGATGAAGGTATTGATCCTCAATTGAAAGGTTCAAGATTGGCCATGGGGATAATTCTCACAGGGCACCCTGTGTTAGGGTGATATTTTTGAATTTCTAGTGATGTGGGAGGGAAGAAATAAGTGAATAATTGCAGCTAATTAGAACTTCTGCGTGCATCCCAAATTAATTTATTTGAATAATCAACCACTAGCCTGATCCAAAAGGAAAAGGAAAACAGCCCAGAGAGACTGAGATTGCTCCCATAAATTCTTCAGTCCCACATCTGGCACAAATGTTTTATGGAACCGAGGCCCTAAATACAGAAGGGGAAACAGTCAAGATTATTGAGTGGAAACGCTTTTGCCAAAGATGTACGATAAATAAAAGGGGCTGGGCAAAGCTGGAGGATAGAGAGAGTGCAGGACAGCGGGTGATGCTCTTGCCTTAATCTTCCTCCTATCTGCTGGGGACACACTGGACCCTGACAACCTGCCCTCTGCTGCCCGCCTGGCTGGGCCATCGAGCTCAGGAGGTGCGGGGTGGCTGCGGGGGACCAGCCGCACAACTGCTGTCTCTGCAGGGCTAATGAAAGGTGTCTTGGCGAGCAGCAAGGGCAGCTGGAGGCAAAGCTGCAGCTTAGCAATCTGTGCGCTCGCAGCGACCAAGCTACCGCTCCCGGTCCACGGGATCCCCGTAATCTCCCAAGGCAGACCTGCTGTTACAGAGGCTCTCATCACCAACACAGCAGGGGCAGCTCAGCAGACAGAGGGAATGATCTAGCAGGGGGTTAATAAAAGGCCTGATGCCAAAAAAAAGCCTGTCAGTCGCCCCTAAGATGTGTTCTCCACCCCTTCCAACACCCCTCCAGGAAATTAAAACTGGAGCCTGTGGTGTACACTGTGTTCTCAGCAGGACCGGACAGGGCAAAGGGATGTGGAAGGGCAGGGGGGCAGGGGAAAGTTGGGAGGCAAACGCTTGTCCCGTCTGTAGTTTCTGATGCAATCTATCAAGTGCTGTCCTTCTAAAGGACCAGGTTATGTGGTCTCTGCAAAGCCCATGAGACCAAGCCACATTTTTGCGTGCCGTTTTGCGTGTCAGCAGCTCCTCTTGGAGACTGTCCACTAGCTCCTGCCAGGCTGGAAGGCCAGGCTGCTCTGCCCGACACACCACCAAAGTCCTCGCTAGCATGTTTCCATGGAAATGGAAAGGGAAGAAATGCCTGTGACACAATACACCTTTTCCAACGTAGATGGACCATTTCTAACACCCCTTCCTCCTAACAACCTTCAGGCCTGAGTGTTTTGCAGGCGGAACTGAAACAGAACAAGAAGCGGGGGGAATGTCTGATTATATGAAAGAAAACCCAACAGCCTTTCTGGTGAGCAGCAGCTGAACTCAAAAGCACATTAATCCACCAAAACCACCCTCCAAGGCAAAGACACCTTCATGCTAAATATCCTCTGGTAATTCACATCCTCCTTGTTTCTCACAAGAGGACAGTGATGAGCCGTTCCCTCCTCTCGTCGGGCTGTTTTGCAACAAGTTTCCAGCACCGTTTTTCCCCCTCCAAAGGAACGAAATGTCTCGGCTTGGAGGTGACTCCCCCGCCGCCCGTCTGCTGCCCGCGATGTCTGCTCTGCCTGGCGCATTGTCTGCTCTGCAGGCTGGGCGGCAGCTCGGCAGGCTGGGCAGGGGAGCTGGCAGCGCAGCACCGCAGGCCCGCAGCGCCCCCTGCCGCGGGCCGGCCGGGCTCTGAGCGCTGGGTGCCGGCCGAGGCCCCATGTGCCACAGCCAGCACCGGGCACCTGCGGCCCGGGCACCCCGCTGGCGTGCCAAGCGGACAGCAGAGCTCAGCGCTCTGCTCTTGTACCACCATGGCAGAGGATTGATAAAACCTCCCTCGGCAGCTGGCTCCTGTCTGACGCTGCCCTGGGCATCTCTGTGCCCACGCCACAGCCCAGCCTGCCCCGAGACCTTACGCCTCAACCGGTGGAATGGCAAGAAAAGGACACATTGCTGCTCCGAGTGCTGGGAGCCAAGGATATGAATATAGGAACTTCATGAACACAGATACAATGCACAGACAGAATCTTTGCATCCACCTGAAAAGTGGAAACACTTCTGCCCGTCCTCCTTGCAAGGGGACTGCAGGAGGCCGCAGCATCGGAGCCAGCCCCAGCTACCCCAGAGGACATCCAGCACTGTATCACGCTGCTGGAGTCAAGTCAGCAGAAGAAATTACAAATTAAAGAAAAGGGGATTTAGATTGAACAGAACATTTCCTTTGGCCCAAAGGAAAATGAGAAGCCCTGGGCTCCCTCTGAGCAAGAAGCAGCAGCACTGTGCCGTGGGCACTCGCAGCATCTGGCCAGATGTGCCCTCAGGCCCTATTCCGGCTCATGCACCAGCACCTGCTGCTGGAAATTTGTTGGTTTTTTTTTTACTATTCTTTCTTGCCACATTCACCTTACATAGCAAAAATAAACGTCACATCTTTTACGTCAGGTGTTCTTACAGCTCTGCCTCGTGGCATCCCCAGCACAGCCGAGCCACCCCCTGCAACACTGACCGTGTTCTGCACCTGAGCTCAGATGATCTGGCACCAAAGGGATTTTTCTCCAGGCTTGGGAAGACTGTTCCTTTCCTCCCTGCCCTCGTGAAACTGCACAAGCTGTGTGGGAGGCTGGATGTGGGTGAGTGGAAGTCAGGCTTGTGATGATGGGAGGTTGGCTTCTCCTGGGTTGTAATCATAAAAACATAGAATCATTTTGGTCTGAAAAGAGCTTTCAGATCATCGACTCTGTTAATACAGCACTGCCAGGGCACCACTAAACCATGGCCCTCAGCACCACATCGCCATGGCTTGGAAACCCCTCCAGGGATGGGGACTCCACCAGTGCCCTGGGCAGCCTGGGCCAGGACTTGACAACCCTTGTGGGGAAGAAGGTGTTCCTCAGCTCCAACCTAAACCTCCCCTGGGACAACTTGAGGCCGTTTCCTCTTGTCCTGGCACTTGTTCCTGGGGATAAGAGACCAACCTCCACCTGGCTCCAGCCTCCTGTCAGGGAGTTGCTGAGAGCAAGAAGGTCTCCCCTGAGCCTCCTTTTCTCCAGGATGAACAGACCCAGGTCCCTCAGCTGCTTCTCCCAAGACTTGTGCTCTAGACCCTTCCCCAGCTTCATTGCCCTTTTCTGGATATGTTCCTGCCCCTCAGTGTCCTTCTTGGAGTGAGGGGCCCAAAACTGACCCCAGGATTCAAGGGGTGGCCTCCCCAGTACCCAGTTCAGGGGGACTATCTCTGCCCTAGTCCTGCTGGCCACACTAGTGCTGATCCAAGCCAGGATGCTGGTGTCCTTCTTGGCCACTTGGGCACACACTGGCTCATCTTCAATTGGCTGTTGACCAAGCCCTCCCAGGTCCTTTTCCACTGGGCAGTTCCCAGATGCTCTGCCCCAGACTGGAGTGTTGCAGGGGGTTGTTGTGACCCAAGGGCAGGACCCAGCACTTGGCCTTGATGAAACTCAGCCCATCAGCATTGGCCCATCGATCCAGCCTGGACAGATCCCTCTGTAGAGCCTCCCAACCATCCAGCTGATCAACACTCCTGCCCAACCTGGTGTCATCTGCAAACACACTGAGGGTGGCTGAGGCATGGTTCCATACTCTAGGCCTACATTCCTCCTGCCTGCTGCTGAGCAAGCCCCAGGAGACTGCATAGTTCACTGTTCTGCAAATGTCATTCATCTTCCACTTGCAGTGAGTGGATGTATTTGTGCTTTCAGTGAAATCTATGACTCTTTACTGTTAGGCTCTATAAGCAAGAATTTATCTGCTCAACAGATTCTGCTGACTTCCAAGTGCACAATCTATCTACAAAAAAACATCCTAACACTGACAGGATCTCCTGGTGGTAGCTCCAGGTGGTCTTTTGTGTGCTGGTGACAGGAGGTTTTATTTTTTCTTAGCACTCTTTCCCTTTGTCTTGGTTCCTCCACCACTGCTGACTGGGGTAACATTGAAAGCATCACCTTTGGGGCAAAAAGTGAGTAAAATCCCTTTTAGGTGGTCTAGGCTGAGGAACAGGTCAAGTCCATATAGCCCAAAGGAGACACAGGCAAGGTCCATATGCCTCTGACTCCAGGGCTGCCATGTCCATCTGTGATAATCCCAAAGACTCCCCTGTATTTGCTTTATCTCCTGCAGCCGTGTTTAAGAGAGCGGTGGTCATCCAGATGCTGGCCTGGCACTCTCATGGCACTAACTTCAGCAGGGTAACAGTGACACTGTCTCGACAGAGCTGAACCATCACCAGCGCACCCACCTACTCAGTCACTTTGATCTGGATAGGCTTTAAAACCATCTCTCCCACTGCTGCCCATGTCTCCCCTCCCAAGCTCAGACCAGCTAATATTCCATCAAAGAAGTGAATCCCAGTAATGTGAGCCAAAGGTATTTTGGGGGCTCCAACAGTGGCATTTTACAACTGCTCCTGGGGTATTTGATCTCCTCCTCCTGAGAAGACTTTCCATCCCTGAAATACAGCCTGAACTTTTGACAGGGGATCACAATTGCTAAACATTCCCGTGCTATTTAGAGGTATCTTTGCTCTGTTGATAGCAGTGACACAAACAGGAAAGTCAGGACTCTCCTGCCACTCCATTTACTGGCAACAGATAACACCGTCACCTCTCTGTTTGCACCACTACGGGAGGAGACCTGCTGTGTGCCAGGTGCATCACACTGATGGAAGTGTCTCTGCAACCGTTGTCTCTTAGGGCTAAGCAAAGGTTTGCACATATTGGAAAGGAATATGAAGCTTACGTGTCCACCCCTGTGCTCTCTTGCCTGTTACTGGTGAGCAGCACAGGGCTCACGACCGTTACTCGCTGCCCCGCCAAGCAGAAGTTGAAGGCTGACAGGAATCTGACAGTCCATGGTTAAGCCACACTAGAGTGCCAGCTGGGAAGTGGGTGGAAACAAATCTTTTGTCAAATAGTTAAAACTCCATTCTCTCCAAATTAATTGAATCACAAAGAACATCCCTCTTCATGGATTTCACAGCTGAAAACAAAGGCAGTCTCGCCTCCCCCTGTACTATCTGTCAGTCGTACACAAAGAAAAGAGCTCACTCAGTTGTTACTCATGCCATCAAATCATGGTGGAAAACAGAAAAGCCCCTGCCTTGACTTTCAAGTCACCTGAGGCTCTGTACTGCCCCACATCTATTTTTCTACAGTTACACCCAAACATCTGGTTCTGCCTTTTGTCTGGAGATGATCGGCAGGGCCGTATCCTCAGCAGTTCAGGGAGCAGGCAGAAGCCCCACTGCAGGTTTATGTGCCTGGCAGTGAAAGCACAGCCCAGTTCTATTTTCAGAGTGAATTTACCTCAGTTTGCGTTAAATGTCAGGTGTCTGATATCCCGGCCACGGTGGCAACTCTCAGATCACAGTTGGTTTCCCATGGCCGAGATCCAAGCAGTGACGGGTGGCTGGATGGGTGCCTGGCTGAAAGCTCGAGAGTGTCCCAGCGAGGAGCAGCTCAGCACCTGTGTCTCCTGCTGAACTCCACCGAGAGAGTAACACACACACTGCCACTGACAACCCAGCTGTCCTCGGGCTCCTGCTCCTCAGCCAGTAGCACAGCCTTAGGCAGGCTCATCTACTTTGATAATCTGGCCATCGGGTGCTTGCTGTGCCCTTTCCCAGCTGCCCAGCCTGTGCAGTTGCCCAGACCCGTCTCTCTCACCTTCAGCTGCCATGTAAGTGCTAAATCAGTAGCAGTCTCCAAAGAGATATCAGCTCCTTTCCCGTAAGGAGCTCCGTTTAGGAAGGGTTTCCTCACACACCTCTCTATTTGGCAGCTCAGGACTTCACTTGAAGTACAAACCATACTCAGGAACACCTCTCAGAGCAGAACACAAGACAGTTATGACCTGTCAGACTATAGACCTGCACAGCCTGTTATCTCATCTCTGACAGCAGTGAAGAACGTGATGCCCAGGAAAGGGAGAGCAAGCTGCCAGTTGCTGGGCACCCTCGAGACATGGAGGACTTCATAGCCCTCTGTGGCATTGCTCTAGATGCTCCTAGAGTATCTCTACTCAGGGCTGAATGGTTCCTGTTTATTCAACTTCTGCTTGGGTGGTGAGAAGCTGGATATGAGCCAGCACCCTGTGCTCGCAGCCCAGAAGCCAATGACACCCTGGGCTGCATCCCCAGCAGCGTGGACAGCAGATTGAGAGAGGGGGTCCTGCCCCTCTGCTCCGCTCTGGGGAGACCCCCCTGCAGTGCTGGGTCCAGCTCTGGAGTCCTCAGCACAGGAGAGACAGGGACCTGTTGGAGCAGGGCCAGAGGAGGCCACAGCAATGCTGGGAGGGCTGGAACCCCTCTGCTGGGAGGCCAGGCTAAGAGACTTGGCGTTGTTCAGCCTGAAGAAGAGAAGGCTCTGGGGAGACCTTCTGGTGGCCTTTCAGCACTTCAAGGGGCCTGTCAGAAAGATGGGGACAGACTTTTGAGCAGGGCCTATTGGGACAGGGCAAGGGGTTATGGTTCTAAAGAAGGAAGAACCTTTTGACCCTGAGGGTGGTGAGCCCTTGGCCCAGGTTGCCCAGAGAGGTGGTCAATGACCCATCCCTGGAACCACTGTAGGTGAGGTTGGCTGGGGCTCTGAGCAACCTGCTCTAGTTGCACATGTTCCTGAACCTTCCTGCCCACACCATTCTATGATTTTGGTCTATGTCTCCTTGCACAGAATCTGGTCCAGATGGACAATCAT
The DNA here is from genome assembly GCA_025345505.1 of Todiramphus chloris collaris. NCBI lineage: Eukaryota > Metazoa > Chordata > Aves > Coraciiformes > Alcedinidae > Todiramphus > Todiramphus chloris. Next base: position 25,045,199 of record JANVCC010000034.1, read on the forward strand.
CCTTGTTGCTCCTCCCTGAACCTTTCTTGTACTATATAGTTTTTGAGGTTGATATGAAAGCAAAACTCCCCTTGTAAACCTGTGTTCATCTCAAACAAGTGTCCTGTCAAAGAGAGTTTAGCAAACGTCTTTCTCAGGAGCAAAAGTCTAAGCATTTCCTTCAGAGACAAATGGCCTCCTCTAGACAGTAGATGGAATAGTTACTTGCTGTTGAGGTCATCTCCTGCATGTGTGATGCTTTAACTAGAGGCAAAATGGGAAAGAATAAAGTAATGTGATAATCTGGCTTGGCCACTACTGAGAAGGGAAATTTCACAGCAGTCATCTCTGAAATGCAGAAAACAACAGAGGCAGAAAAGGCTTCATTTGCTGTGTGTCAGAAGTCTCTGGAGCTTGATCTGTTTGGACACTCAGACAAACACAAGGCAGTTCCCCTGGGAATCCACCTGGTTTGCAGGCCGATCTCTTTTGGTTTCCTACCTCTCCATGACATACACATCGCCTAGCCTAGAGGCAATACATCCTCAGAGGACTCACCTGTGCCACAAAACCATAATGAAAAATGGAATTTCATGCTCACAGATCCTCAGCAATATCTACACTTTTCTCCACCATGGCTCGTGTAAAGATCTTTCTACTTCTCTGCTCATTGCCTCTTTGTGGAAGAGGTTAGAGACTCTTCTGCCAATTCAGAACAATCTGGTTCTGTGTGCAGCCACAATTTTATACCAAACACTCCATTCTTATGCCTCCTGTCACTCATGCAGGGGGAAAATACCAGGGACAACTTTGTCAAAGCAGATTTTGTGACTAAAACCTCTGGAGACAGATCTAGGGAAGGCAGCATTGCTCCTGAGGAGTTGTGTCAGTTCATTTACAACACGGGGATGCACGTGAGTAGTTTAGATGAACTATGAAATCCACAAATAGTTTTGGCAGTCTCCCCAGTGAAATTCTGAAACAACTGCCTTTCAGTACACAAATTTATTGCAAAATCCAGTTTGGGGCTTCTGTTAGCGTGTTAAAATACGCCAAGTCTATGCTGTTGCATAGGGCCCATCGCATCAGTCAGAACCATTTGCTCCAGAAATGAGGTGCCTGTCCCCACACTCAGGCAGTCAAATTACTCAGGGTGTTCACCAGCATACGTGGTGGCTCACGTGTGCTCCACTTGCTGGGTATTCTGCTGGAAGCCAGGCTGATTGCCACAGGGTAGGAGAGATCAGCACTGCAACATCCAGCAATTTGGCTCAAATGGAAAGAAACACATAATTTTGGATCTGTGTGTTCTCAGCTCCAGCCCTGATGTCACAGCCAAGATGGAAGCTGTGCTGAGTTCTCAAAAACATGGAAGTAGCAAGGCGTCCAAGGAAGGCAGACTTATAACCACGAGGCAGGAAGGAGAAGGGATTCTCTGCGCAAACACACTCGGTTCTGCAAGAGCAAACCTCTCTCGTGTGGCAGTTCAGATTCAGCAGCACATACGAACACCCGGCATCTGACAGCTTCATTCTGGACATTTCTATCCCAACTCTCATTCTGGGTACAGACTTCGCTGATGCTAATGAAGTGATTTAAACTGGGACTCGCATCTTTCCAGTGTGATCCTACTTCTGAAGAGCTGCTCTAGCGAGGAGCATTTGGCAACTGCCAAGACATGAAAGCGTGTTTGTTATTAACACATCACTCTATAATTAGGGGACTTAGCAGGGAGCTGGGTATTCACATGTCCTCTTTCCTCTCTTGCTGACAGTGCTAGATGAAAGTCTTCTAGGTAGCCCGTTAGGTGACAAGTGAAAATGAGTTCTGTGGCCAAAACTAAACAATTTGGCACAATTTAGTAGAGATGGCATTTTCTGCTCCAAAAGGGCCCGGAATTGGAACAGCATGAAGCATTATAGATCAAGATTGAGATGCGCTGGCCAAGCTGAGTGGGTGTCTTACAGAACAGAGCTGCAGTGGGTGCTGAAGTCCAGGATTGAGATATGTTGGCAGAGCTCAGATGGGGAATGGTGCCCAGTTTCTGAGAACAACACAGAGTCTGTATTTTAATTAGAGTTCCCCTGCTCATCTGTACGGCTCAGCACAAACTTTCCTCTCCTGCATTTTCCAGACCTTTATTAGGATCCATCCAAAAAATGAACCTTCCAGTTTTGCCTTCTCCTCTCACAGTGAAGACACACCAGTAGCCAACACTGCCACCCATGTATTCTGCTGCTGGCTCTCACTAATTGTCACAGGTCAAGTGTCAGAAACGTACACACTAATTTCATATATATGGACAGATTCACAGCTCTCACCATAAAGGATTTCCAGCTCAGACTAAATGAGCCTTTTAAGCAAAGACAGGCGGCTTGGAGATTTCAGGGAGAAGTCTGATAGCAGAGAAGACATGATGAGTGAGCCGGACACACAAAACCTGAATTAACTGACCTCACAAAGCACAGTGAACGCAGAGAGAAGCAGTAGGACGATGGCAGTGTTGGGGAGGACAGGAGGTAAGAGGACTGCAAGCATCTGCAATGCAAACCCTGCCCCGAGCGCTGCCTAAGGTTTGTTAGCTACAGCTCAAGGTTAGATCCCGGGCACCATGGACACGCACGACTGATCCCAGTGACAATAAAGGAATTTGTAGCTTGGGAAAAACTCCTCCCCTTGCTGCATTGTGCACAGGCCTACAGTTTAAGCTGACCAAAGTAGGTCAAAGGGAATGAGCTCATTTGAATATGTAAATCCAAATTAACAAGGAGTAAAGACAATTGCTTCAAGCTTGGGAATTCCACTTAAGACAACCAGGTCTTCATAGCTCCCTGTGGGAAGCTATGGCTTTCAACCCTTCCATTTGCCCATCTCCATCCCCGTTCCTCTCACCTCCTGCTTAAATCAGTGTCTGCCACAGCCTCTGTTTCTTAAACCAAGCCTGTGGTCAGCAAAAAACAACAGCTCCAGCTGGTCATGAAAAACCTCATGCATGAAGGTTTGCCAGCTTGGAGTGGCTGCTGAGAGCATGTGCCATGGGTGCCAATTTTCAGTTGAGCAAGAAAACACATCTTTTGTCTGCCTCCTGCAGACAAAGTTGGTTTTTTTTTCTTTCCCCTTTTTTCTTTTTGCTAAAGGGAACAAGTTCCGTTTCCAATAACTGAAGGCTGTTGAAAACCACCATCCCTCTACTGCCCCCCTCATCCAGTTACAACCAGCTCATACCATGAAACAGCATCAAGACACAGATTTCTTATACAAAACACTTCATAGAAACAAAGGGAGAATAGTGACATTACGTTTTGATATCTTTCCATTCTAAAATCCACTCTCACCTTTCTCTTCCTATGCTTTATTAAAAGTATCCTGCTAAAAACTCTTTAAATCAGTATCATGCCTTTGAAGTTACACACAGGACTGAACTAGAAGCAATCACATTGTTATTTCCGTAATTAAACAGGTATTTAATGAATAGTTTTTACTCAGCCCATGTCAACTCTTATGAATCCAACAGCCCTGTCCCCCTCTTCTACCGCTAACTAATATTTGTGGGGTGCTGGGTGGCTTGAGAGAAGCTGAAGGGAGCTGAATTACAGATCTCAGCTGAACATTTGACCTCTAATTTGGCTGTTTGAGGCACATCTAGATCTGCATTGGCTTAAAACAAACATCAGCCAAGAAATCGTTGCTTAGCTCTTTAACTGAACAGGTTCTCTAAGGGAACCTCTTACCTTCTGTATTTTTATGGGCAGGAATGAAGATGACAAAACAAACCTTTCAATTACTTTTGCAGTCTCATTCAAATCCACTGACAAAACCGTTCATCAGCAGTTCACAGAGACCAAACCACGGCAGTTCCTCTCAAGCAGCTTCAATTTTATTGATGTGGAAACTCTACCTGTTCTGGGAATAAAAAAAAAGACAACTTCAGTCTTCAGGGCAACAAGGCATTAGCATCAGATGGAAAACTAATCACCCCAAAATGGAATCATGGCTTAATTCCCCAAAGTATTGCTGTATTAGACAGGTTATCCACTTGCGGCCTAACCCTCTGACGACATGGTGCTAATAATGGAGTCCCCGAGCTGCAACAATGCTCTGGGTTGTGGCTGCCTTATGGGCACATCTAATTATGATGTTCCGTGACAAGGCTATAAATACAGATGCTCCCAGAGGTGAAGACCTGATTGTAGTGAGCAGTGAGGGGTTCTCGCAGGTATTTGCTCCGCTCTCACATAGCTGTGGCATTGCCTATTGGAACTGGAGGGCTGCTTGTAACCGTGGAAGCCTCACAGGCCTGTACCCCAGGGAGTTCAACAGGATGGAAGCCAGATTTCAAAATCACATATGGATCAAACAGTAGCGGGAAAAGTGCCGAAGGAGGGGTGGGGGGGCAGTGGGGAGGGAAGAGTAAATTTGTTCAAATGAAAAAAAACTACTGACAAAACCCACAGACCACATGAACAAAGGAAAAAGAGGATTGCATATTAACAGGCCAACTTGGGCAGGCTGAACAGAGATGAAGATAATCAGTCATTTAAGCAGGTACTTATTTGAAGAGAAAGAAATTTTGAAGAATTTCTTGATGGACAGAAAAGGCAGCAAATCCTCTAGTTTGGTTTTGGGGTTCTATTCTTAAAGATGATGACATTATAATGCTTTTGGTTAAGAAAACCAATCACTGTCCCTGCACACCACCTGCTGCCAGGTGAGGAGGCTTTTTCTGATGCTTTTCTTCCTTAGCAGTTCTGGCCTGTCCTGCCCACCTTTGCACCCGCTATCTTCATTTGCTCCAAGAAGAAATGTCTTAAGAACAGTAAAAAGATTAAAAATTAAAAAAAAAAAAAAAAAGAGTAGGTCCTGTTTGGTAAGGACTAGTAAGGAAGGGAACCTGATCGGCAGCCCAAGGGCCAGTCATGAGTTTATGAAAATGGATGAGCTGTTGACTCTACCAATCCTTGCATCCTAAAACAAAAAAAACCCAATCAGCCTAAAGCCTCCTGCTAGCCCATCTCCTGTACTGTTTGTTTTGTCAGTCAGAGGAGATGACAATCACTCACAACACAGAACTGAAAAAGAAAATGATCAGCTGCCTCAGCCAACGCATTGTGGCGCTCAGTTGTCAAACTCCTGCAGGTTTTGTCACAAGTCTTAGAGCTAATGTTTCTGTGATTTCTAAAGCAGCCCAGGAAAACTCCCTTTCATCAAGAAGGGAAACCTCCCTTTTGACTTGCTACACCACCTCTGCTGGAATGAAACAGACAGCAAAGGATGCATTCTCCCACTGCTCCCAGCACAATCTGCCTCAGGAGGAGCGTGGGCAGGGATCTGATGAGGTAAGTGAACTCAACAGTGGAGAAGGCACAAAAGAGGCCAAGAGCAGAAGCTATGTAACAGAGGAGGAAAGAATATACACTAGTGCCTGTAATTAGCTTCAGGTCAGTGCCCGGTTTGCTGGGCAGGAGCTATTTAGGAATATTACTAGGAAGCATTTCTTTTCAGAAGGGGTTGTCAGGCATTGGAATGGCCTGCCCAGGGAGGTGGTGGAGTCACCATCCCTGGAAGTGTCTAAGAGCCAGGTAGATGTTGTGCTTAGGGACATGGTTTAGTGGTTTTTGATAGGGCTAGAAGCAAGGTTGGACTTGATGATCTTGAAGGTCTCTTCCAGCCTAAACTATTCTATGATTCTATATTATTCTATTTAGACAGAGGCATTGGTGCGAGACAAGGCTGAGGAACTGGCGGACAGCAGTGACAGGCACTGGTCTGCCCAGGCAAAACAGAACACACGGACCCACCGAGGTGCCAGAGGAAAGGGGGCACCGTGAGAAAGAACCCGAGGAAGGAGAAGGCAAAGCAGTACCGTGTACAGGCACACTGCCCACAGATGGGCTTCAACTCAGTGCTGCTAAGAGGACAAGGGCCAGGCCCCGAGCAGGCTCAGCCTGTAGCAGTGCCGCGGCAGTGCTCGCTGCAGGCTCCTCGCCCCGGCACAGGCTCCCCGCTGCCCGAGGGCCCGGCTCTCCCACGCCGGGCTGGCACAGGGGATCCTGACACACAGCGACGCTCCTGGTGGAGCCGTTCTCCCCAGCCCCCACCGCCATTTCCCCTCACGAGGCGCTGGCGAAGCCCTCCGCCTTCCGCCCTATTCCCATAGCCCAGCTACGCAGACGGTGCAGCCGTACCTCCCGAAGGTACGTAGCTTGCGCTGGGGGAAGCAGCCGCGCCGCTCACGTAGGACTCGCCCAGATTCCCGAAGCGCTTTTACGACAGCGGGCGGCCGGCGTGGGCGGGGCGCTTACGGAGGCGGCGTAAGGAGGCCGCCGGCCGCTCCCGCCCCTCCTCAGACGTGGCGGGGCGGGAGGAGGAGGAGCCGGCGCCGCGCGGAGCAGAGCGGAGTGGGGGCGGGGGCCGGGGCCGGGCCCGGGCCCGCGCCGCGATGTGGCAGAGATCGGTGTGCGTGGGCCTGCTGGCCCTGGCGTTGGGCTACCTCTGCCTGCTGGGCCCTGAGCCGCCCCCCGCGGCTCTGCGGCACCTCTCGGCCTGGCTGATCGCGGGACTGAGCCGCGCCCGCTCCCTCGAAGCCCGGATGGTGTCGGCCTGGCAGGCGGCCATCGTCCGCCCGGCCCGGCCCTGGGCGCGCGTCGCCGTCGGGTAGGTGGGCGTGCGGCGGGGCGGGGAAAGAGCGCCTCTTGCGGCGGGGCGGGCAGGACAGGGCGCCCCCTGGCGGCGGGGAGGAGAGGGAGGGCTCTATAGCTATAGCTCATATATACATACACACACATATATATGTGCTTCTGTGTACATACCTGCTGGTTGGAGCTCTCCTGCTTGCGTCCCCAGTCAATGCTGCCCTGCAGAGACAGGCTGCAGGTGGGCAGGTGCCCAGGCTCCTGGTGGGGCCATGGCAGAGCACAGCGCAGCATCCCGAGGCCGCCCGCCAATGCGGCTGGGTGCTCGCAGGGCCCCTCTGTCTGCTGATGTGGCTGGGCACTCCCTGGACCTCTCTGTTAATTTTCCAGGCCTGCCAAGGGTGTTTCACCAGGAGAGCCGGCAGCGAGCGTGGGCAGCTGCCTGCTACGTTGTGTAGGCAGACCTGGGCCTCAGCTGAGGGGATTAATGGTCCAGAAAACCAACGGAACCAGGTTCAGATCCAGTTGGCAAGCTTCTCTGGAGACCTTATGCCCAGCCAGTAAAACAAATCTATATGTAGAGTCTGAGGGACTTGGAGCTGCCAGCCTATCCCCAGGAAGATGGCAGCTGGGCAGCACGGTCCAGCAATAAATAGGTAGAAGAGGCGAGCTTATAAAGCAGAGAAGTGAGCAAAGCCTTTATGACGGGAGAGAGCTAACAGAGTCAAGGTGAGAGAGGGAAGGGAGAAGAGAAAGTGAGAGACAACATAGAAGACACTTGTGCATGCCCAGGGAAATCCAACACCCTTTCTCTTTTTAAACTGGAAAGTGAATGAAGGGAAAGTTCAGGAAGATGATATTGATCTTAAATGCTGGTTTTAAGTTGGACCATCCATCTTGCTGTTATATATAGCGCTTGACTTGTTTCTTTTAAACATAACATGGTAGGATAACTTGACTTTGACTAGAAGACTCATCCTTCAAGCATTGAAAGAAGTTGCTCCACCTTGATGTCCTTGGTAGAGCATTAGTTGGTGTCTGTCTTGCTCTTGCATTACGGTTGAGGCAGACTTTCTCCAGTGAATGTATGACCAAAAAAAAGTTTTTTGCAGTGCCTCATTTAGTCTCCTCTTTGAAAAAGAGACAGGTATCTTCAGTTTGTTCTTTGCTTTCTTTGGTTTAAAGCAACTGAGTATATATATATAAAATACAGACAGACTAAACTCAAAGTTAACAGTAAACGTAGTTCATTAGTAGCGTGCCCCTCCTGACAGGGGTCTTTATTAAAAGCGTGAGGTGTGTTAGGGAAGGAATGGCAGGGAGAGAGAAGGCAGATGTCTGGAAGATGATTGGAGGTGTCTCACTTGAAGGAGCTGTGATTTGGTTCACGGCCCCTTGCTTAACGATAAACCAGAAAATTGCTGCCCTTTTGTCATGGTGAGTTTGGTCCTAAAATGCTGCTTGAGCCTCTCATTTCCCTGGTTTTCTTGTCTCTGCTGCGCAGGGGGATTTTTCCCTCTGTAGGGTATGAGCTGATGCACAGTCCAGAGGATTTTAGAGCTGGTTACTTCATGAGCTGAAAAGCCTCAGGGTTTTTCCTGTCCTTTATTTGGTGAGACACAGCCTTCATCTGCTGTAGCTTAAATCATGCACAAAAGGTCGCCAGCAAGGAGCATTACTAAATGGCGGCGTGTTTCCCGCCAGCACTTCAGCAGGCGCTGCCGTTCAGAGTGTTGTGTGGATGAACATGGAGTAAATTCTGCAGAAGTTTTATAGATTCCTTGGATCCCTGTCAGGAAATTCATGTGCCTTTGTGGATTTTTTTTTTGTCATTTGTTTGGTTGTTTTCCCTTTAAAATGTGTGCTGCAGACAGCAACCATCACTGCCTGGGCTGTGATCTCAATCATATTGTTTTCCCAGTGATGCATTTTTCTTCTCTCTTCCAGCGTCAACGCCTGTGTCGATGTGGTTCTGTCTGGTGTGAAGCTCTTAGAGGCGCTCGGCCTTGAACCCGGTGATGGAAAGAATCACATGGTCTTGAACTCCAGGCAGGACCTGAAAGAAGCATTCTCTCACTTCATGGAAAAAGGGGCGGCTGCCGAGCGCTTCTTCAGCGACGCCGAGTCATTCCACCGCATCGCGCAGACAGCCTCCGAGTCCCCCAGTGCACAGGTATGTACGACTGCCACCCGAGGATGAGCTCTGAGAAGCGTGGCTTTTTTGAAGCCTCCCTTTCAAAAGCAAAGTTTTGTGGCTCCAATTTATAATGGCTCTTCTGAATGTAGCTGGATACCCTGCTCAGCAGTTGGCTACGTTCTACAAGATGCTTTGTGCCACTTCTAGCTGCTTTTGAGAAGGAGGAAGAGCTCTCAGTGCCTTTTATTGGTCAAGACTCCTCTGTGTTAACTTGTTTCTCACCATGTTTGCTACATTGGCTTTCTGGAATCACATGTTTTTTAGTTGTATTTTTCTAGTCTGTCACCTCTGAGGGCTTACGATCTTCCTGACAATCCATATACTTTGGTTTCAAAGCTCAAGTAGGAGTTTTCTTGAAAGCTTGACCTTTCTTACCTGAAGAAACTTTTACTGTTCCAGTCATTTCATGTGGGCACAGGTATCAGGTTTCACCTGATTTCAAACTGGGGGAAGTACTGGTGCAGTTTTTAAACAACAAGTTACCAACTGCTGCAGAGAAGTAGTACAGAATTGAGGGCTGTTTGTGTTATGAAGGAAGTGTTTTGTACACGGCTGCTACCTGAAGGTGAGTATATTTTTAAAAGAACACTCAATGCGTTGAGATCTCACAGAGAGTTGTAAAATTGTTTTGTCTTCAGCCCCAATACGCTTTACTAACTTTGTCCCCCTGGACTGGGCACTGGGGAAGCTGCACCTTGAATCCTGGGGTCAGTTTTGGGCCCCTCACTCCCAGAAGGGCACTGAGGGGCTGGAGCGTGTCCAGAGAAGGGCAATGAAGCTGGGGAAGGGTCTAGAGCACAAGGCTGGTGAGGAGCAGCTGAGGAACCTGGGGCTGTTCAGCCTGGAGAAAAGGAGGCCCAGGGGAGACCTTCTCACTCTCCACGACTCCCTGACTGGAGTAGATGTGATGGTGAGGGACATGGTTTAATGGTGACCTGGCAGAGCAGTTGGACTCAATGATCCTAAAGGCTGCTTCCAGCCAAACTGATTGGATGCTTCTATGATTCTGCAATACTAGACCTTTTGAGAAAGCTGTACTGAGGCTGTCAAAGCAAGGGAATGCTCATACCTGCCTCTGTTTTACAGCTTTACGTAGGAGGAAATGCTGCTCTCATTGGTCAGAAGCTTGCAAGAAATCCAGACCTGAAGGTACGCGTTCCAAAAATTTGGTGCTGTTCACTTGTCTTTAATGAGGTGTACGTTGCTTCCCTGCAGATTTTTTTTTTTCTTACTTTCTGGTGAAATGTACGGTTGGCCTTGCAAGCTGAAAAGCATAGCTGATTTTTTAGAATTATTTTTTAAAAATCAATTGTCTACTTGATGCTTAAATGCTCTGAAATGATAGCAATGGACATGGCAGCAAAACCTTAGCAGTTATGTCTTATTTTCTAGATCCTCCTTTGTGGCCCAGTTGGTCCTAAACTCCATGAACTACTTGATGACAACATAGTTGTGCCACCTGAATCCATGCAGGAAAGAGATGAATTCCATCTCATCTTGGAGTATCAAGCAGGTACCTTGCCAAAGGCTGAACCTTAGATGGGAACCCCATATGTCACTAAGATGTGAAGCTGTTGGGTTTTGAATTGGTTAATTCTAAGACCCTGTCAGTTATCAGTACTGGGCTAAGCTGGTCACTCCATGCACTTCAGGGAGCTGCAGGAGACATCTGTCTTAGGAAACTTTTTCCCTTTGTAAGACAGTTGCTGTAAATTCTTCTTCATGCTGCTGCCTTGACATCCCTTTGTCTCTACTCTTGTACGCTGCAACCTGTAGAATCCAAGCAGGCTTTTCATTCTCCTGTGATGCATGACCTAACAGAGATGAGACGTATAGTTCTAAAGCTGTATGAACACAGCTTTGTCATGAGACTTTTCCTGAGAGGAGGCAGCACTGATGGCTGTCAGTGCTGGTTTAGGGGCTTTTCCATACATTCTGGTCACATCCTCCACAGTATAATCAGTGTACAGCCTAGGAGACCCAAGTGAATAAATACAGAGGCTGGTTCTCAGATGGAGCTTCTTCCTGTAACAGCCTCAGAAATGCTTGTGGCTCAAGAGCCTTCTTTCTATTCAAGCTGCCCTTAGTGACCTGTGTTTATTTATTCCCTTATGTTTCTTTTTGTCCAGAAAAAGAGGAAGACTTCTCACGGGGCTCACAGGAACTGTAACTGGGCACAGTCACCCAGTACCTTTAGAATCCAGCAGGATATCTCAAAACAAGCTCCAGAGACGTGGTTCAGTTTACTTCCCTTCTGAGTTAACTTGTATCTCTTTGCTTCACCCTTAGGTGAAGAATGGGGACAAGTGCGAGCACCCAATGCCAACCGCTTCATCTTCTCCCATGACCTATCAAACGGCGCCTTAAATATGCTGGAAGTGTTTGTGTCCAGCTTGGATGAATTTCAGCCGGATCTCGTGGTACTTTCAGGACTTCACATGATGGAAGGCCAGAGCAAGGAGATGCGCCAAAGACGACTTATGGAGGTGAGATACTTGAATGCCAGCATCTCCTCAAGTTCCATTCCGACAAATGCTTAATGGCAAAATCATGGTTTCCCATGTTTGAATTTGTCCATAGGCTGCGTCTTCACGTCTACCACAAATCTTGTTAGCATTAATCAAGACTTGCATTCTTAAGCAGCATCTGTGTAAGATAAGAGGCAGCTTTTTCCTCTGAGCCCAAAGGAGCTACACCAAGTTTTCATTTTATTTACTTGTATCTCTGAGCCAAACCCCCTTTGTCCTTTCTGGTTCTTAATGAATAAGTGTTTTAGGATTGTTGGTTTTGGTTTTTTTCATTCCCCTGTAGGCTGTGGCCTCCATCTCTGATATCCCAACTGACATCCCCATACACCTGGAGCTGGCCAGTATGACTGATCAAGATTTTATGAACAACATTATGCATCAGGTAACAAAAATGAAAGGACACGCTCTTTTTGTCACTTGCCTTTTCTCAGCAGAAGACAGCTTTGTTTTCTTGAGCTCAAAAAAAATATTCCTTTTGGAAAGGTCTCTCTGGGAAGTTTCATTTAGGAGGTATCAACAGACCATTTTCAGCACGGAGTAAGGATTTTTTGAGCATGCAAAATGAGTGTGCACCCTTGGTATGAAATGTGTTCTTGGACAAGTAATTCTGGCAAACTTGTTGAGCTGGGGAAGCCTGTGCAGTGACTTTGGCCAGCACCTCCCCAGGAGACTGGGTGGTCCCTTCTGGGCATGCTGGCACTGGAGCCAGTAACACAGCATTATAAAAACAACACCCTGAGTGTGGGAGGCTGAAGTTTGGTCCCCTTTCTGAAGGAAAACCTGTTGTTCCCGTGTTTCTGTTAGCAGGTCTTTCCCCTGGTGAACTCCATTGGGCTGAACGAGCAGGAGCTGCTGTTCCTCACACAGTCCGCCTCCGGGCCCCACGCCTCCCTCACTTCCTGGAGCGGAGTTCCTGACGTGGGTGTTGTCAGCGACATCCTCTTCTGGATCCTGAAGGAGCACGGGAAGACAGCGGAGCGGGCCTCTGACCTCACACGGATCCACTTCCACACCCTGGCCTATCATATCCTTGTCACAGTGGATGGGCACTGGGGCAACCAGGTGGCTGCTGTGGCTGCCGGCGCTAGAGCAGCGGGGACTCAGGCCTGCGCCACTGAAACCATTGACACCAGCAAAGTCTTTCTTAAAGCTCCTTTGGAGTTTGTGACCTCCCAGATAGAGGCGCCTTCCAAAATCTCTTTAAATCCTGATGAGCCAGTGGTGCACTGGCACAGAGAAGGCATCTCCTTCCATTTCACTCCCGTTCTGGTGTGTAAAGATCCCGTGCGGACCGTGGGACTTGGGGATGCTATTTCAGCTGAGGGACTGCTATACTCTGAAATATATCCTCAATAGAAGGTTAAGACCCTCCTTTTTCTCCAGTCCTCTGCAGTGTCTGAGGAACCATGGGTGAGGCTTTCAGCCAGTGGTGGTATAGGAGCAGAACCAGGGTGTGGTGTGTTTTCAGGATGTAGCTCAAAAAGAGCCAAAGAATAATTCCAGGTATAAACTGTCAGATACATTCCAGTCACTTGGCAGCAACTTGAACGCTTCACGTTTTGGTGCAGACATTTTAGTATTTACTGTGAAAATTGGCTTTGCTTTGTCTTAAGCGTGTGGGGAAGGAGGCGAGTATCAAAATCCCCATTTGGCGTGGGTTTGCTGTTTGTAACTCTGAACGGGTCTTATCTGTTAGTGCTGGAAAATACAGCAGAGGGGAGAATTTCCTGTGCGCAGGTCCCAGGGAGAGCTCAGCAGCGCTCGGCCCAGTCTCGCCTCTGAGAAGTTAAAAATAAAAGGCTCTTGCATTATCTCCTCACAGCACATGGCTACGTGGCAAGAGCAAACCTTCTGCTCACTTGGTGTGGTGATGATGAAACCTTTTAGTGATGAAATTACCTCTCATCCTCGGTGCCCCCAGCATCGGAGGGAGCTGGAGTCTCAAAATGTGATGCACCTTTGTATCCACTCCTTAAATGCACAGACAAAAACCTGACTCAGGGCTGCATAGATTACTTTGGGTATCTTGTCTCTGTGACTAAAGGATTCAGCTGAGCCCTAGCAGCCTGTGTTTCGTTTTTGGGCAGCAAAAAGTGAAGATAATCAGGGTTTATATTTGGGGAGACAGCTTTATTTTCTTGACAGGTAAACCACAAACCGTTACCTGTTTGCTGGATACTAAATACCAAGAGTTTCAGCTGGGGGGGGCTGTGCTTACAGCTGGTGCTTTGCTAACAGTGGGTATTTCTGTCTGGTGTTTCAAGAGGGTTTGAGACTAAGGATTATTTTTGTGTCTAAGAATGGTTGTGCAATTTTCTTCAGTCTCCCTGCCCTCTATTCAGAAGGGTTAATAAATTAGAGAAGGCCCCAAAAGCGGCAACACCGTTTTCCAGATAAGAAAACCTGTACCTGCGCTGTAGGTCGCTTTAGGTCAGTCTTTGCATCTGAATGGAGGGGAGGAGGCATCCCATCTCTGCCATCGCTGGCAGTGATGATCCCCTGTTGAAAAACACCATCGTGAATGCTCCATGAGGATTAAAACCTGACAGCTGTTGTAACTTGTACTGACTTAGCACACACAATGCTGTCTGTCAACGGATATTTAACTTCTGCTTTCCCTCTGTGCAAAGTCTTCCATGTCGTACCAGAGGAAGAATAAAGTCAGCACTGTGTTTTCGTGCAGCTTATCCAATCCTGATCTGCTATTGTGTCTCAGTATTTTATCTCAGTGCAGGATCTTCTTAAGACTGGAAATGTTTCTATCCAGATTATTTTTTTTTTATTATTATTGATAAGTTGTAGCATGGGACTTGGGGTTTTAGTTTAAAAATAGAAAAAGACTCTCCTTTAAGCCACCTAAAAGATCTGAGTCCACTAGCAAGGTTATTTTGCAGCCTTTGATCGTATCCTTCTGGACCACCAAAGCCAGCTAATCCTTTGCTTACACTGGGTCCCACTTTCCTGACATCAGGCCAATCCGTGAGGATTCTCGAGCTGGAAACAAAACAACATGCTACACACAAGCTGTCGCCAGCAATGGGCCCGCTGCTGCGTTTGGACTTCTCTCTTCCAAAAACATTTGCAGGGATGCGAGGCTGATGGGACTGGCACTGCCTTAAAACAAACCTTATAGAAAAACCTTTAAAATCATGTAACTGCACCAACAGAACTTGTCCAAGGGTTGTTTTATGCTTGTATTTAACAGGAGTGTTAGAGGCCTAAGTTATCAATTTTTTAAACTACTTTGAATAAATAAGTGCTGTGAACAAAGATGAAAAAGGGGTTTATTGCTTAGAATTCATCGGGGACTAAAAGCTAAACTCTGCTCACTGTCATTGTTACAAACTCCTCCTTCCTGTTCTTTCTTGCCAGGTAATCTTTCTCCACTGGCCCACCGTCAGTGCATGGCCAGTGCCTGGCACTGGGAGTCACTGCTGAAATGCCAGTCAGCAGCTCGCGACAGCCATGCCAGCCCTGCTGCTGCTTTCTGCACATCTGCTGCCAACGGGCATGTAGAGCTTTGCCTGAAAACTCGCTCACCATGGCTAATGTGTAACGAGCGTGACCTGTTAATCAGATCTGCCATTGGGATCCACAATTTAAGTTAGGAAACTGTGAGAATAAAACTGCACTGAGCACTGCCTGCTTCTGCTTCATGGTGCACACGCTGTGAACACGCGCTCGACTTCCCTCTGCCTTCCCAGCTTAATTACAAGGAGGGGCGCAGGGCTCCTGAGATCCTGCACGTGCAGGTGTCTCGCACCTCTGCACAGGGACAACAGCCACAACAAAGCAAAGCAGCCTTGTCTTGTACAGACCTTGCTGAGAGCAGGAATGGAAGGAGCTATTGGGGGTTTTTGGTCTGTGTCGGGGGAAAGAAAAGTAGTGAAAATTCTGTTTTGCATGGTTGGTTGGTTTGGGAAACCAGAAAGTTGCAAAAATACCAAAGCTTCAAAACCAGCCTTGCAATGACCTTTGCTTTCCCTGATCACCTCTCTCTGTCTTTCCAAGTTATGTTTGTTCTCGTGTTACTCATACCCTGAACTCCAGGGTGATGGATGACTCAAATCTCAGCTCGCCTCATACTCCCTAACAGAAGGGTTTCCACTAGAGATTTTTGTTGATCCATAGTTGGCTGAAGATTCCACAGATGTCATGGTTGTGACAGTCAGATGGTAGAACTTGTCAATATTTCCACTTCTTGTGTGCCTGTAGCCAGTGCAGCCCCGTTGGATTTGTGTTTTTGTCTTACCCTTGATCAAAAATGACCTTGCTTTAGAGCCCGACTCTACTTCTCAGCTACTAGCATCCAATGCTTGGCTGGGGCAGAGCACTAAGTCCATTTCCCCACCTAACAGAAAACCGTCAGCCATGTGTATGGATTTTATTTAAGACCACTTAGCCTAAGGTATCACCCATATTAATTGTGCTCTTCTCTAGTGATTGGAAATGGTTCTTTGGTTGGAAGAGACCTTTAAGCTCATCAAGTCCAACTGTTAACTCAGCGCTGCCAGGACACCACTATGTCCCTCAGCACCACAACTCCACAGCTTGGAAACCCCTCCAGGGATGGGGACTCCACCAGTGCCCTGGGCACCTGAGCCAGGGTGTACGTAGCACATGCCTTGCCTTGCTTTCATCCTTCCTGCCTGCTTATACTTCAGCAATACCTGGACTGATTAAAGTCTTTAGTAAAAGTTGACTTCAGAGACAGAAATTATTGTTCTCCTGTGTGCTTGGAGACATCAGATGATGTTCTCTTCTGGAACAGACAGAGCAGTTTCTTGCATAATATATCAGGTGGGTCCAAAATGCCAACCAGGCTGAGTTATCGGGGAGTTTCTGTTCTGGACTCTTATGGGAGGATGTTCTCTCAGCAAAGGAAACAAACACAAGTTGGAGATCATATGCGTGGCCATTACCTTCTGTGCCAGAAGCTCAGAAAGGCATCTGTTACAGACAGCTCGCCGTTGCTTTGAAAACTCAGCCTGGTATCAGCCTGCACTAAGATCTCCTAGCAGCTGAAGGACACAAATGCTGAAGTCTAAGGGGGAATGATCTCATTAAAATGCAAGTGGGGGAAACGACAAACAATCCCCCCGAAAATCTCCCCCGTGAATTTCTCAGGAAAGCTGCTCCTTAGCCCAGCCTGGGTAAAACTGGATTCAAACTGAAAAACACTGAAGATTTTTTTGGTGCAGTTTGGTTTGAGGGAGCGGTGGAGCTTTCCTTGCAGCAGAATCGTGCTTTCTGTTCTCTCACTCTTGGCTGATGAGCTCCATGTTAGAGTAACATCGTGCTCTTTTTGAAGCACATTTATGTGTGGAGTTCATCATTACAGTCAAGTTTGGTTTTCTTCATCTGTCACCAAGGTTTGTCTGTCTCTGCAGAAGAGGCTTTGCCAAATGAAACCAGCTCTCCAACGGGGAAGTCTAAATTTTTAACATCTTACTCAAGCACAGGATCTTGAGTAGGACCCAAGGTGCAACTTGCTCAGCGTTACCTGTCAGTGACCGCAACAGGGCAAAAAAAGATCGCATACAGGAGCGGAGCAAGTGTCGTAAGTCAGCATCCAGTTGTCTCGGGGACCTCAAAACCAGGTCTTGCCTGGCTTGAACACACATTGACGGATGGACAGATCATTACACTTGGCTGAAACCAGGTCTTGCTGCCAAGGCAGCGCTGTTGTAGTGTCTTGGGAGTTTATTTCGTGTGAGGAAGTCAAGCTGCAGTCTACCTTGTAAGCTATGTGATTGAACTGGGTTAACGATGGACCTTTTTCTAGAAAGGGGGAATAAAAAAAAGTCCTAAAGCAGATGGTTTCTGCTTCCCTAGGAATTAAGCTCATTATTCTTTTCCATCTTAAAATTTCAATTAGGAGGGGAAAAGAGAAGATTAGGATTATGGCTGATGCTAGAAACAGGTTTCAGAACATAAGGTGTGATTTCTAAAATCCCTAAATGACTTTGTGCACTCCTCCCGGAAAATCCTTCGCTTAATTCCAGTCAAAAGAAAGTCCGGCTTCATTCTCACCCTTAGAGAGCTGAAAAAATAGCTCTCCACAAAGCTACTGTGAATTTACTGCATGCAAGTGCCATCCTCACAATACCCAGGGGTATAGGATGAAGAATTGCAGTTCTATTCATTATCCAGCTGTAATTGTATATTTAAAAATGCTTCCTCAGCCACAAAGCTCCCTTCTGCTGTGTTCAAATCCACAAAGTCACAAGGTGCTGCTGCTCCTTCTCATACAGAAATCGCTTAATTGTCTGCAGAAGCTTTTCACCAAAATATATATTTATTTTTAATACCGTTACAGTACCTCCAAATGTTGTATATGCACCAATATGTAACATTTACCCAAGAAAAGCATCCTACCAGCCAAACAGGTGATAAATAGCACTAGTGGGACTGGTCTTAACTGGGGAACGGTCTTAAACTAACATTTTGGGATTGAGGTGCAGAGTTCCCACACCCTGCCTGTGCTTGCTCCACAGTCTTATCCTCTTCTTCAGACACTGTTATGCTGCAGTAATTTTCAGTGTCAAAAGTTTCATGTGTATAAAAATGTACCTGCTTTACACTGCTGCTTGCCTGGCTTGTTTAAATGTGCCAAGTGCTTCTCAAAAGATCCTCTGTTTTCTTCAGCTCCTAGCATGAGGGAAACCTTACAGGAGTGCTGCCCTGGAGCTGGACCAACTCAAAACCCAGCAGGGGAGGGCAGCTGGAACACAAAGAAAAGGCATATTTGATATAAGCAGGCAGTTCTGGCAATTGGAATGCAAGAAAGCAAAATGTTCCTGCTCTTTTAGTGTTCTTTAGGGAGCAGGACGGCACTTTAGTTGCTGGTTGTGCTCTAAAGATGCAGCAATGTCATTGTGGATAAGAGCAGCTAACCACCAAGTACAACTGAAGGATGTTCACATCTCCAGAGCCCTAGGTGTGCTGCTTTTACCTTGTTGCTCCAGATAACTTTCTCTTACTAAAATTCCTCTGTTGGGCTTGTTAATTACAGAGAGATACAATGCAACAGTAAGCACAGGAAATAAGAGGTGTAAAAGCTGGGGAGCCTAAAATACAAATACACTGAACCTGAAGCTTTGGTTTTGTTGGGGAAGTACTAGACATTCTGTTGGGACGAGTCTGATCGCAAGTCCCACAGTGATGTCAGCTTTCTGTGCTGACAGAGGGGAGTATGAGAACACTACACTTAACCCTGTTACTGGTTCTTGATGTCAGGTATGATGGTCCCACCTTTAGTTCTCAAAAGCAGTTGATTTGAGGACCCGTATCATGGTCCGGATAAATCCCAGAGGCAACAAACTGACAGTAACAGACAAAACAAAGATTGTGCTGTTCAAGTGTAGAAACCTTTTCAAAGCACATCTTGTATCACATGGACATTCAAATTCCTTGCTCTGCCTGCTGCAATCCCCTGCTTTGCCACTTCCCAGCTACCGTAAATAACGTATAATGAACTATGAGGAGGGCACAACTAAATTAATCAGAGCATGGCCGCTGCCATACTAAACCAATTTAAACGTAACATTGAGACTGATTATACTGTCTCCTCCTCTTGTGTTTTTCCTGCAAACCAAGCTTTCCTCCCACACCAGGCAGTACAAATTCCTGAGGAAGAACTCTGATGGCATGAGCGGAGCTTCGCTGATGGTCATTTACCCTGTTTCTCAGAAAATCATTAGGAATTTGGCCAAGTTTCTGGCTGCTACAGCAAACCTGCTTCCAGAGCAGACAGCACCTGAGCTCCTGCCTTACCATGGGCCAGCTTTGCACCTTTCTTAGCTACCACGTAGAAGCAGATGCTTAAAAACCCATCCTCTGCACGTTAACAGAGCGATCACCTCAAGACAGACCTCACTATGCAGCCCCCCCTGTGTTTCACAACTGACACTGCTAAGGGAAGTGTGGGCTGGAAAGCATCTCTCGTGTCCTGTGACCGTAACATCGCCCTGCTCGGGAACAGCAGCTCCCAGCTGCTCCAGGTTAGAAAGTCCCACTCTTGAGAAGCAGGGAGTGACTGGCCCCTGTTTCACAGTGAGCCAGGCTGGGCTAGTCCAGGCTCTGCACCTGCCCTGGGGAGGGCAACCCTGACCCCCTCTTCTCTGAGCATCTTTCCACTGACCTTACTACAGCCTGTGTCGAGCTTCTGCAGCCACTTACAAGTTCAGCCATGGGAAGGGTTTGGGTGTCCAGGATGCTGAGTCACTACTGCTGGCTTTTCTAAACACACTGGATGCCTCTGCATCTTTCTGGGGGACTGACACCCAAACACTGAGTACTGCCAACCCTGTGGAGAGATGGATCTCCATCACAGAATCAGAATCATTGAATGGTTTGGGCTGGAAGGGACCTTTAAAGCTCATTTAGTGCAACCCTCCTGCAGTGAGCAGGGGCATCTGCAACTACAGCAGGGCAACCTCACCTCCAATGGTTCCAGGGATGGGGCATCGACCACTCTCTGGGCAACCTCACCAGGGTCTCACCACCCTCAGTGTAACAAATGTCTTCCTTCTCTCTGGTCTAAATGTCCCTCTTTTAGTTTAGAGCCACAACCCCTTGTTCCACCGCAACAGGCCCTACTCAAGAGTCTGTCCCCATTTTTTCTGACAGGCCCCTGGAAGTGCTGAAAGGCCACAAGAAGGTCTCCCTGGAGCCTTCTCTTCTCCAGGCTGAACAACCCCACCTCTCTCAGCCTCCAGTCTCTTGCAGTAAGCTGTGACCACACTACAGTAACTACACAGAAACCTCTTCTGATGGCTGCATTGACTCCTTGGGACAAGGTAGAGACCACGTGCTAAAATCATTAACAAAACAGCTGCATTTAGACTAACTGACAGTGGGGTGAAGCCACTGTGGGTCAGCAAGTCAGCAGATGGCTCTGGAGATGTTCCTGCACCTGCCTGTCCTGACCAGAGTGCATCCTAGTTCTCTGCCTGACGACTCTTGCGCTTTTCCTTCCTCTCTCCTTTGGTCTCTGTTGGCACCGAGGTCTCCTCGGGGCTCATTTCTGAGCCTGATTCTGGTTCCAGAGGTAGTGAGGGAGGCTTTGCAAGTGGAGCTGATGCTCCGGCACCTGGGGAGAGAACACAGTTTAAATTACTATGTGACTATGTGGGTTTTGACTATTCTTTTTGCTCTTCCAGGCAGCATGGAGATGCAGATCAGTCAGAGTTATTAATTGCTCTCAGATTTCTTCTGTCTAGCATTAGCTTATCAATAGGACTCAACTCTTCTGTGAGTAATCCATCCAGGGACCTTACAGTACCCCAAAAAGTTCTGCTGAAGGGAAGTTAAGGTACAGGATCTCATTATAAACTTAGGAATTCACTTTAAGGGAAAGCAGTTTCACTGCAGCTGGTTTATACTCAAGCTGGAGTCAAAACCACAGTAACACTTTGAGTTCACAGTTTTAGCAAATTCAGGGAGAGTTTCCAGGCAGTTCAAGTAGCTACTTCCAGAATAAAATCAACCCAAGACACTTCCATGCTGAAGTCGGTTCTACACTTGGATCCAGGCTGAGAACTGATGTTACAAACCAGCTCCTTCTCTGGGTAATAATGTCTTTCAGGTAAACCCTAAACTCCTGTTACATTTTATTTCTCAGCTTTTCTGGATAAGTCTTCCCGGCAGGGAAAGTTTGTTCCGTGCCTGAGAAATGGAACAGGTCCTTAGGAGTGCCAAAGGAAGAGGCCTGGAGTACACAACCTCCCTCCTGCTTCAGTCCACAGGCAACAAGACTAAGAGCAACAGAAAATCACCATGACAAGCAGCATCTCCAGCGCATTCCTCCTCAGGGTGAGAGGAGGTCAGGCTGTGAATGGTGGCTCTGGAGACACTCCCAGCCAGCCCCAGCATGAAGCAGCAGGTACAGCTACTGGCGTTAAGCCTTCTAAGGCTGACACCATCTCCTGAGCAGCCTTCAGCCCAGCAGCACACACTAAAAAGTAACCCAGCAACATCTGTGAGGGCAGGACCTGGCTGGACAGCTTCAAAGCAATCCAGTTGAAGTTATTTTTGTAACAGAAATGATAAATAAATACAAATTCAGATAGTTGTCCTTCATTTCTCTTCTCTCCAAAAACCTGCCCACGTGTGTCAGTTCCTGGGCCTTCCCAAAGGTCTGGTTTCTGAAACTACCTCCTTTGCAGAGCAAGCTCTCAATGCCATGCTAGTGGAGTCTTGCCCATCATGGATCAGATAGGAATGGAACCTTCCCTGGCTTTCCCCAGCCTTGCAAAAGCAGTGGAGTACAACACAGCACAGAGAGCACCTTCCTTCTGCTCTTCCTTAACACAGAAACCTGGGAAAGTTGTTACCAAATACTGACATTGCTACTGTGTAAGCAAATCAACACCTTCCTAAACATGTGCTGTAGCTGTGTGCTCAAAGGAAGAGAGATTGCTCTTCTCCCCTCCTGAAGCTCTACCTTAAAGAGAAGAAAAGAGCAGTACCTGGGGGAAGCCGCATGGTTTTCCCATATCCCGCAGCTGAGGACATGGCTTGACCCAGGGCCTGATTAGAGCCCAAAGGCTGTTGCGTGCTGGCAGATTTCCCTGACACTGCAGCTCTCTGCTTAGATTTGGACTCTTTAGAAGGCTTAGTCCAGACCAGGCTCTCTCCGACCTGCAGGGCAGCTCCCATCTTCTGGGCAACCTCCACCATCTTCTCAAGAAGCAAAAAGAGAAGACCATTGTAAAAGAGGAACGTTTCAGACAATAATAAATCAACAACAGTACACACACAAAAAAAAAAAACCAACAAAAAATGAGAGCTGTGCAGAGCTGGCTACTGCCTTAGTGCTCGAGGGAAACATCTCCACTAATTCATTCCCTTAATTAAGAGGGAATCTTGTCTTGCTGTGTATTGATTGAAGAACTGGGCTTCAAAGAGCAGAAATGAAGCAGGCAGCTCTCAGCAGGAGACTGCTCTGCTCAGACAAAAATCTCATAAGCAGAATTTCTTCCTAATAATTGGACTGCAAAGTCAAATTTCCTCCTCATTTGTTGCATGGCTACTTAGGTCCCGCTGACAACTCTTAGGCACATACCTCAGGGTCAAAGTCAAGACTACCACTCTCCTTCACCATGTTGACCTTCTTCTCCATCTCCTGGTACTGGCAGAGGGCTCCCTTCTTGTCACCTTGGTTGTAGAGCAAGACAGCGTAGTTCAGGTTGACGAGGGGGTTGCACCTGTGGCAAACACACAGGACACATCACATTCGCTGCAGGAACACTTCCCCAGCCTGAACAATGCTCAGATGTGCCCAAGGAGCAAAGCTGGAGACACAATAGCATTCCATGTGCTTGGTGCCTGAGCTCAGCAAAGTACTCCCATGACACTGACTCCCTGCAAGGCTCTTCTCTGCCACAGCCAATTCTTAAAGCTTGAAGACCATCTTGGGACTGGTTTTATCAAGAACCTGGTCTCCCAGCCCCTTGCTCCTGGGGCAGGTAGAGCAGCACCAGGGGCTTTCAGCAGACTGTGAAAGCTGATCTCTGCTCTGACTTATCTCTCCCAGTTTACAGGAGAGCAGCTTGTTGTGGGACAGAGGGAATAGACTCACAGAGTCATTAAGGTTGGAAAAGACCTCAAAGATCATCACATCCAACTGCTTGTTGATTGTATTTTACAACCCACCACGCTACAGACTGTGCTGTTTACATATAATTTTTCTCACCTCTCCCATTCAGCCAGTAAAACCACACTTAACTGGATGTAGGTGACACCTGGTGGCAAAGGACTCACAGAGAAGCCCAGTGCTGCAGATCACACTGTTACCCTGTGTGGTCCTATCTCCCTTCCTGATGCCCAACAGCACAGGAAGATGTCAAACAGGCAGAACTGCTCTGTATATCATTTTCCACAGCAGCCATTTTCTTCACTAGGAAACATTAATCTCCAACAGCAGCTTTCTTCTGGCATTGCCAGGAGTGTGAGCACGCTGCACCAGAGGGGAAGAGCAAGCCGAGTCCCTTGGCTCTGTAACTGAGAAGTGAAGCTCTCAGAGAGCTGATCCTTCTTTAATTGCCTGACAAGCCATGCTCAGCACACTGCTCTGCCCATTCTTTAGCAGTCTGAATTTCACCCTTATTGTGGAGAAGCAAAATGCCTGTGTATTATCCAACAAAGAAAGGAAATGCAAGCAGGTTGAAGCCCCAGCACAGAAGCTCATGTGGATGCTTGTTTCATCCAGGCTGCAGGATGAGACCTGGGAGAGCAGAGGTTGGATTTGGCCAGAGCGGAGGATGTGCTGTCAAGGGGTACATGGAAGAGCACTGTCTAATGGCAGCTTCCCACAGAGGAGCCGTGTACACGTATCATTGCACACGGGTCACCGAAAAATGTTTTGTGAGCATCTATAAATGTAAGCGAGGGCCTGGTGCCCTCTCCTGGAGTATGGCTGGGATGACTGGAGCCACCCAAGGACTCCAGCACCCATGGCTGGTGGGGTGTGCATGGCAGAGAGACCATTCACTGTGAAAAGTGCAGGTGGGAAGGCTTCTGCCAACACTGCTCAATAAATAGAGTGTCATCTGCCAGCTGTGACTGTCCATCCCTGCTAAGGTATATGACAGTGCTCCAACAAAGACTATCAGAAAAAATCTGATTGCATTTATAACCACTGGTTTGCCTTGAAACCAGGACACCGATCCCACTGGAAAAAAACCCTCCTCGCCGTCTTTGCTAAAGCAAAGTAGTGACAAAATAAAGCAAACACATCTCTTCCCCCCACCCCTAAAAAAAAAAAAAAAAAAAAAAAAAAAAAAAAAAAAAAAAA
>JANVCC010000034.1:25069433-25168876 GCA_025345505.1 Todiramphus chloris collaris
TGTTTTTGAAAGGATTTTTCCAAGTTGCTTTCCATTCCAGACCCCAGCAGGGCACCCAGGCCAACCGTCCCAGTGCTGCTATAAATGCATTTATGACATGGAGAGGACCATGGTTATCTTCACCCCAGCCAAACTCTTCCCAATATGCCAGCAAAGAAAGCCTGTGAGGACATGGATTCAGTCACAAAATAACTGTCTAAAATAAGCAGCATGTCAGTTGAACAAGCCTAACAATGGGTGGAGATTATACTGTAGAGGTATATTTAATAGTTAAATGTGCTTTGGAATTCAGTAGGAAGAACTTCAGTGACAAATGGGCAGCGGCTGTGCGGGGTGAATGAATTCAAGGGCTCTGGAATCTGTGCAAGCCACATAATTCCCAGGAAACATCTGAGAACATCTCTCTCGCAAAGAGAACAACGTTACAGTCACAAACACTTTTCTTTTTTCAAACCTGCTGCCCTTTA
Organism: Todiramphus chloris collaris; assembly: GCA_025345505.1. NCBI lineage: Eukaryota > Metazoa > Chordata > Aves > Coraciiformes > Alcedinidae > Todiramphus > Todiramphus chloris. The sequence continues at coordinate 25,069,901 of JANVCC010000034.1, forward strand.
TAATGGGCTTAGGAACTTCCAGAATTCCCCACATAAGCCCAGCCAGTGTATCTAGGTTAGACGGGACAGAGGAAAAGGGACCAGCATCTCCTCGTGCCACCTTGTGGTGGCCACTACAGATGGAAAGTGCTTTTGCCACAGCTCTGCTGACAGAAAACAGGACTCGGTCTCAGAAACACCATGCTGGTTGCTGTGAATATGCAAATATTCCCAGTAAATTGAGGGTAGAGGTAAAACTATTAATAAATGTGAGAATACTGCAAGGTTATCGTACTTGTGAAACCAAGCGCTCTGGTTACAAGAGGAAGATTGCAAACACGGACATTGTTAACAAGACAGAAGGAAAGATAACACTGCTGCCCTTTCAGATGATTTATACTAACTCCCTGCCCACATTCTCCCAGTTAAAATCTTCCCTTCACCAAGTTCAGAACAGGCTTTCCCCCAAACATCTCACTCCTCTGCACAGTGCTCAAACTTTGGGTTACAAAACACTCTGAGATGACTGGTTTTCTTCTATTGAATCTGCTTCACTGTGTCCAAATATTCACTGAAAGGAGGCCTGGAATCTAAAGTCATCACTGTGGAGTCACTAAAAAACCAGCAAAATAAAAATCAAGGGACAACACGTGCAAAGGAAATGAGGCAGGGGGGAAGCAAAGCCACAAGGTCAAACAGCTGACAGACAGCTCTGATGAAGACTTACTTGTCCAGTGCCACAGCCTGCTCATAGGAACGTTTTGCATTCTCAATGTCCTCAAGGTTTGTCAGAGCAACTGTTCCAAAGCAAAACATACAACACACCAAGTTTTTAGGACAATTCTGAATGCCATTACATGGTAAAATAACTAAGTGCTAGCAGGGTGGTCTGCACTGCTGTCAGGATTAACCCCACTAAGGTCCCTTCTGTCTTGCTTGATCATAGAATGGTTTGAGTTGGAAGGGACCTTAAAGATCAGCTAGCTCCAAGCCCTCTGCCATGGGCAGGCACACCTCCCACTAGACCAGGTTGCTTAAAGCCCCGTTCGACCTGGTCTTGAACACAGCCAGTGATGAAGCATCCACAACTTCCCTGGACAACCTTTTGAAGTGTCCCACCACCCTAAGGGTGCAGAACTTCTTCCTAATTTCTAATCTAAATCTCCCCTCTTCTGGTTTGAAGCAGTTACCCCTCATCCTATCACTACAAGCCCTTGTAAAATGTTCCTCTCCAGCTTTCTTTTTGTTTAAAAAGCCTTGACCTGTCCCAACAGGCCCTGCTCAAAAGTCTGTCTCCATCTTTCTGACAGACACCTTGAAGTCCTGAAAGGCCATAAGAAGGTCTTCCTGAAGTCTTCTTTTCTGCAGACTGAACAACCCCAACTCTCTCAGCCTGTCCTTGTAAGTGAGGTGATCCCAAAAATGTCCAGTGTTGGAAATCCATGCCCACTCCCTTAAGGCAACACCAACCCAAACTCTTACATGTAGAAAGTCTCTCCTAACGTTTAATCTAGATCTGAATGCCATTTAACCTGTTCACCACAGCAAGTGAACAGACCACTCAGATTTTATACCTAGTGGGGAACAGCTTCTTAGTACAGCCTTTATTCAACATTCATCTATTTCAGCCCAAACTTTCTGTCTCTATAACGTTGCATCCCCTCAGCTGAATCCCCACAGGAGCCGGGTAGCAAAGTGTCACCTACCTGCAAGGAGCATGTACAGCTCTCCCATCTTGGGCTGGAAGTTGATGGCAGCGCTGAGGAAGTGGAAAGCAGATGCGTACTGCTGCATCGTGAGGTGGACCAAGCCCAAATTGTACAAAATCTTCCAGTCAAAGGGAGCCAAGTAGTTTGCCCGCTTCAGGCAACTGATAGCCTTCAAAAGAGGAATAAATGTGCTGTACCACAGGCCTCCTGTCTCTTCCACAAAAGGAATCTTTGTCTTTGCATGAAGTTAGCTACAGATGAAAACAAAAAGGAAACCAGCTACTCACTGCTACGTATTTCTTCTTCCCGAAGAAGCACATCCCAATGTTGTTCCACAGCGGGGGGCTTTCAGGGGCAGAGCTGGCTACCACCCTGTACTTGGAGAGGGCAACGTCAAAATCACCATGGGACTGCATCATGCTGCCAGCTGCCAAGGTAGCCTTTGAGAGAAGACAAGAGGCACCAGCTGAGGAACTGCATTTTCCCAAAGAAAAGCAGGAAGACAATAAGAGAAAAAGTGTAACTAAAGCCATCTCAAGAGCAACCGTTTAACGTTTTCAGGTGTTTTCTTCTAGGGCCTGCCAAGACCAACAGCGGGGAGCAGATGGAAGCTATAGAAGCTCTCAAGATACAGCAGAAGACAGGGTAAAGAAGGGAGTCAAGTCCTGCACTACCTCAATCATAGCTGCCTCAGAAATACTGCAACGTGACGAGTGTTTAGGGTATGTTCTGGGGTGATAGTAGCACCTCCTTGAGTCAGAGTCTCTGAGAAGATCTATACACTTAGAGATGATTTTTACCAACAAGCACAGATAGAAGTAATTTTGGGGCAAGTTAAGTGGAGAGTGAAATAAATGTACTTGAGGAAGCCATATGCAGCAAAGCCAGCCTGCTTCACACTGACTGGCTGATACTGCAAATTAATGGAAATATGCAGGGGGAAAAAAAAACCCAAGAAGTGATTACAACACACTATATTTAAACCACACTAGTGAAGCTCTTTATAATATTCCACAGTGACAAGTAACATTTGTAAGTGTAAAGGTGTTTTCACAGTGACATTCGGCTTGCATCCATCTATCACTTGTCAGCCACACGTGTCAATACTCGTTCACATTGTACGGATTGAAAGAAAACACAAACCAAACCAGGCAGAGAGAAAGGAAGTAATATGTCTAAAAAGAGAAGTGGTTTCACCACGAGGAATGAAACCTGGATGCCGAGCTTGGCCTTCCAAGAGCCAAGGAAAAGTCATGTTTGTGCAAATAATATAACGCACTTGGGATTTCTGAAACAGCATCTGGAAGATTTGCCTGCCAAAGTAAACTCCTTTTGTTAATTACACCTGGTTTTGGTGCAACTGCAGATTCAAAACAAAAGGGATAAATTTACCATCCCACATTCTGCCTCCTCCACTTTCAATACCTCCACACACCCCCAACTCCCCATGCAGGGAAAGGTCCCAGAAATCTATTCTGGAGAAAGCTTTCTGGACATGAACACGTGCAGCCTCTCCAGGACAAGACCCTGGATATAAGCAGCAAAGCTCAGATACTGGAATTGGCTTTCAGAGGTGTCTTATCATCAGCTGCTTCATTTCCACTCTTCATGATACCTTGTAGTTGCCTGGGTCATAAGTAAGCGCGTTCCCAAGGTGCTCAAAAGCCTTCTGGTAATCCCCAAGCTGGGAAAAGAAGTAAATAAGCATCAGAAATTCAGGAGTCAGGGGGTTTAAGAAGGAGAACACATGAGTTTTGGGGCACTAGAATTTCTGGTTCAGTTAAAACAAATATTCAGAGAAGTGAATTTTACAGTGCTCTCATTACACACACTTGTTCTTGTTTGATAATTAAAACAAAAAAATTACAAAATTTATTTTGCTGGGCAGGATTCACTGCTCTGACCAAAACAAAGGTTTTTATATAGTTTGTGCTCTGCTTTTTCTATACAGGAGCAAGTTCTGGGTTCACAGTCCCCTGCTTCTTCCTCTCTTCCAGAAAAGAGGCTATAAATTGCTACTCTACACATCCTCAATTCCCTCAGCACAATTTCCTCACTGCCCAGGGTACTCTTTTCACATGGGAAAGTCTTCCCTTGTCTTCTAATGGACTAATGCTAGTGGGTGCATCTATGTCCACATATAAGCACACGACTTCTTAGAATCACTTAAATCCTCTCATTCTCAATTGAGTTATGCCAGAATTGTATCAGTCCAAGTGGAATAAAATTCAAGATACTGGTGTTCTTTTTTGGACACAAAACTGGATGAGAAGCGCACCTGCCACTCCAGACATTATACTGATGCAGAAGTCTTTTTAGAACTCCTAAAGGTGAGCATGTATCCAGAGACACAATAAACTGAATAAATGAATCACAGCCCAGAGACCTGGGGGTTAAATTCACAGGGAGAGCATTACACTCACACTGCTTCTTACAGATCCCACATCAGACTCCCTTCTAAATCCACACATATCCACTGAAGACATCCAAGGCTCCTGCTGAATTTCTCTATATCCAGAGCAAGGAAATTTTTTTTTTCCAAGATCTACATTTGAGCATCTAAACAAAGAGGGAAATGCCTAAAGAACTTTCCAAATAGGCACGTGGTGCAAGTTTTCCAGCCCATTAATCCTTTCGGGCACTGCTGCCTATTCTTCTTTGCTCGTTCACTCTTTGGAAGGCTTATTTTTGGAATAATCAGACAGTCCTTCCGAGACATTTTAGAGACCCAAGTGATAAGCAAGCCTTTGTTATTTAAATCGATTCCGATTTTCTTCTATGGTGTACTAACACCAACAATTTCATGGCTGCTTCTGTAGGAGAATAACTTACTAGACTCCAAAAACAAGGTGATGACTCATCATGTTTTGTTATACTTGGAGGATTTATAACAGAATTAGCGTGGTTGCCAAACTGAATTCCTGCTTTGGCTCAGCTCCAGGAAACCAACTAGCTTTTAGCAGGAAAAGGAAAAAAAGAAGGTAGGGAAAAGCAAGTGCTATCATTCAGAGGAATGAGTGCAAGTCATAGGAAGGTAGATAGAAACTAAATCTATAAAAAATAAAATCCCCTGGTCATTTTGAAAATAATGGAGTTCATAGAATAGCTAACAGTACCTGCAAGTAAAGTAGCCCCAGCGTTGTAAGGAGGTCGGTGTTTTCAGGAGAAAACCTGCAATACAAAATCCAAAGAGCTGCTGCTTATTAGCCCTTCTACGACGAGGTAAAAGCACAATGTGGAATTACGATGCTACATTATACTAGCATCCCTCCAGGAAATTATCTCTCATTATTAAATGCAAATATCAGAACCATTGCCATCATGGGGACTGCCTGTGAACAATATTACACCTGAGCTTTCCAAATGTCTTCTAGATACAAATGGGAAGTCAAGATAGCTCTGTGAAATACATCTGGATGCACAACAAGGTAATATGGTTTTGTTAAGCTTCAAAGCGAGTCTGCATCAGTGACCTGGAAATACAAAATGGGATTTGTCATCACCTCCCAGAAACCACCTTGTAAATACATCCCAATCTTTCACTGCCAGCATGAGGTTCACACAGCCATGATGTTTTTAGAAGTATCCCCATTCCAAGTAGCTTTTGAAGGCATAAATAGGATTAAAACAACAACAAAAGAAAAAGCAGAAAGGGACGCTCTATTTGTGGCCTCATCTTCGAAGAATTAAGTTTTCTACTCCCTGCTTTTGAGGTCTAAGAAATGTAATGGGCACCCTTAATTCTTCAACCAGAACAAAACCGCCCGTGCCTGACAGTACCTAAACACAGAACGATGACAGACTCTCCTGGCACTGGTACCAGCAGGCAAAATATAACAGGGAGATCAGAACAAATAGTGGGGGGGAAAAAAAAGAAAAGGAAAAAAAGAGAAGTGAGGAAGAAGAGAGGGCAGGGGAGCACTAAGATAAGATATATAAACCTGCTTTGCAAGGATTATTTACATAATAAACAGACTAGATTACTGTAAATGTCCACCTAGACAGCAGCCGAAGGCAAACAGGTACAGAAACGGGATGTGAAAAGAGCTGGTACAAGATGTAAATCCTCCAGTGGCTTCCAACACGCTCCCACTCCTCTTCAGTGTTTGCTTCCAGTACAAAACCACATTTTGGGAGCATTGGTAAATCAGATGCTCAGGAACATCCTAAACCCTGAAAAATTGGTACTGACAAAGAGCGGCGGGGTGGGAGAAACTCCCTGTGCACCAACCATCTCTAGTCTGCCTTCTCACAGAATTTCCTAGATTGGAAAAGACATTTAAGACCATCTAGTCCAATCATTAACCTAACACTGAGAAGACCTTGACTAAGCCCCATCCCTCTGCACTACATCTACACAACTCTTAAATACCTCCAGGGATGGGGACTCAACCACTTCCCTGGGCAAGCTGTTCCAGTGCCTGATAACCTGTTTGGTAAAGAAGTTCTTCCTTATATCTAATCTAAACTTCCCTTGGCACAATTTAAGGCCATATCCTCTTGTTCTATCACTTGTTACTTGGGAGAACAGACTGAACCCCACCTCTCTACAACTTCCTGAAAGGAACTTCCTTTCAGGAAGTTGTAGAAAGCGAGACGGTCTCCCCTCAGCCTCCTTTTCTCCAAGCTAAACCACCCCAACTCTCTCAGCCACTCCTCATAAGACTTGTGCTCTAGATCCTTCACCAGCTTTTTGTCCTTCTTTCAATACACTCTAGTGCCTCAGTGCCCTTCTTGTAGTGCGGGGCCCAAAACTAAACACAGTACTTGCGATGTGGTGTCACCAGTGCCAAGTAGATAGAATCACCAGTGCCAAGGGATAGAATCACTTCCCTGGTCCTACTGGCCACACCATTCCTGATACAGGCCAGGATGCCGTTGGCCTTCTCTGCCACCTGGGCACACTGCTGACTCATGTTCAGTTGGCTATCAATCAACACCCCTAGTTCCCTCTCTGCTGAGCAGCTTTCCAGCCACTCCTCCCCAGGTCTGTAGAGCCGCCGGGGGTTGTTGTAGTTTGGCCTTACTGAAATTCATACCACTGTCCTTGGCCCATTGATCTAGTCTGTCCAGATCCCTCTGTAGACCCTCCCTACCCTCGAGCATATTGACACTTCCACCCAGCTTGGTGTCACCTGCAAATTTACACGCTTTCAAACTCAGATTGCTCCAAGAGAAAGCAGCACATGAAACCCAGACACTGATTTTTGACAGACGATTCGGGTTAGAGAGACACCCAGGGTTAGAGAAACCTTTGGGATTTAGGAAGTCAGGTTTGGACAGGCTTGCTCGCAGACATCTCTGTCCATTTGTTTTTCCCCCTAGGTTTTTTTTTTGGCAGAGCTTCAAGGAGCCACCTTCTTCCCTGACGTGCTGTCAGCAGGAGGAGGACTACAGCTGAGAGCAGAGACAGCTGAAGAGTTTGAAACTGCCAGCTCTGCACAGAGACTCCATAACTACCATTAGATTTTTAATCACATTCTCAATTCAGATCTGGGACACCAAGTGTCTCCTGGCATAGGATGGAACATGGGCAAAGAGAAAAAAAAGGATATAATCTTACTCTATGGCTTTCTTATAGACTTCAATAGCTTTATCCATCTCCCCCTCCAATAGGTGAATTTTCCCCAGCATCATGTAAGTCAGATCATGCCTGTTGAGCTCCAGGGCATTGTTTAGCTGGTCTCGTGCCTAAACACACAACCACAGAGAATAAAAAAAAAAAAAGAAGTGATTATAGAGACCTCCGCAAAGCAATAGCCCAAGAGCAATCCCCAGCAGCTAGAGAAAGAGAACAGCTCAAACCCCCCAAGCTTGGAGAACCCTGTTATCAAACCCCAGCCCAGCTAATGATTAAAACAAGTTCTACATCAGGAGACATGTGCTTTTAGGGACAGAACAAGGCAACACAACGTGCTTCAAGCCAAGCCAAGAGGCAATGACCTCCCACGGAGGAGAGGAACATGAGCCTGTTCCTGTATTTGAGTTACTTTGGTCTGAGGCAAGCTCCAGCTTTGCTGGGTTAACAGGTACGTTGCACTTTATTCGTCATTAAAGTGCTTATTCCAGCAACACGTGCAGATTGCCAAGAGAAGTGACTTGGCTCTTGTCAGGCACACAGGAGAAGCTTTGAAGTGTCTCTACCTCTTACTTCCTCAGGCTGGGCCAGCAGGACAGCAGAGTACGTTTGCTGCCTCTGAACACATGATGTATTTAGAAAGAGAAATGATGACAATTCTGCAATCCGGGCTGTTTGTTAGCAGCAATAACTGAAGAGACAGTTGGCCCTAAAGGCTTCATTATATTTTCAATGCCCTCAGGGAAGTACCAATGCCCAGGGTGACCAGTACATCTCAGATGAGATGCCAGCAGGTCCCTGTTTGGAAGGTGTTGGTACAGACAACAAATCCCAACAAATCCCTACACTTCAGTGCTTCTTGTTCTACAGCAACGCCTTCAACAGTGAACGCAGCAGGGGTTTGCTGCAAGGGCTGCAGGACTCCACCAAAATGAGCAGCAGCGAGGGAGCAGCTGGGCCAAACTGGGAACAAAAAGTTTCTAAACCCTGGTTTTTCCCTTATAAGATCAGAAGCAGCTCAGTGCTCACCCAGGAGAGGGTTAAGTGAGGAGCTACAAATGGTGTGCTCAAACCTGGGAACAAAACTCTATTTCATGCTTCCAACAAGTTCTTTACTAGCTACAAAGGTAATAAATCTAGTGCTGCCCACACTGCAGCTATGCTTTTTTGTGACTTCTGCTCCAGGTTTGGTGCAAAAGGAGCATCAGACCTCGTTAAACTCAAAATGCTCTCTGAAAAATCCTAGCTCAGAAAAAAGCCTCCTGAGCTGGGACAAGGTTAAGCTCTGTTTCACTCTGATCCACCCTCACTAACCTGCAGCTGATTTAAAGTAACTAAATGTGCGAATAAATGCAGAGACAGCTCACAAACTCTTCTTTGGAATAAAATTTTCATTCTAACTTTTGCTCCCAGGAATGAATGCTGAAGCAAAACAGCTTCCTTGATACCTATCACTGCAAATGATCCACTTCCAACTACCAAAGAAAGTGTAATTTCTGTGAACACCACTTCCCAGTGGCCAGGTAGATGAGATGGGAGTTTGTGTTACCTTGTTGAAGTGTTTCAGGTACATGTAGCACACACCCAGGTTGTGGCTGATCTCCTGTAGGAAAAAAAAAAACAAACAACAAATCACAAACAAAAGCAAATCAGCAGGAGGTATGAAATACATGCTCCATGATCTCCCAGTGATAAGGTCCACTAGCTCCTCATTGCTATTTTGGTGAGCATTTCACTGCTTCATCAGTTTAGAAAGCCTTGACCCTTAAAAGTAAACTCTTACTTCTCCATTAGCCCCCTTAGAATGGTATTTGCCTCCACATGGTCTCTCCAGCTGTGGAGAACAGCAATGAATCCTTGTTTCAACCCTGAATTTTAAGTGCACTGAGCACCAAAAGTACAGCTACAGTCACCGAGTTCCTGATGTCTTAAGGAATGAGATCATAGGTAGCAAGTCTATGTTGGGAACAACACTTCTACGGTCAAAGCAGTCACCTGCAGAAGGCTGCCCACAACTAACGGCAAGCCGAGATCTCTTTCCTCTCACCCGCTGTCACTCGTTTCCCTTCACCATGCTCTTCCTCCACTTTTCGTCTTCTTATACACGAGAGCTAATTTCATTATTGCTCCTGTAGCTGTCAGCCTACATTGTGCCAAAATAGGTAATGCTTGGTAGGTAAAATGTGGAAAGGACCTGGGTGTGTTGGTCAACAGCCAGCCGAGTACAAGCCAGCGTGTGCCCAAGTGGACAAGAAGGCCACCAGTGTCCTGGCTTGTATCAGCGTTAGTGTGGCCATCAGGAATAGGGCAGGGATCGTCCTCCTGGCCTGGGCACTGGGGAGGTTGTTCCTTGGGAGGAGAGACCAACCTCACCTGGCTCCAACCTCCTGTCAGGGAGTTGTGGAGAGTGAGAAGGTCTCCCCTGAGCCTCCTTTTCTCCAGGCTGAACAACCCCAGGTCCCTCAGCTGCTCCTCACCAGACTTGTGCTCTAGACCCTTCCCCTGCTTCACTGCCATTCTCTGGACACACTCCAGCCCCTCAATGCCCTTCTTGGAGCAAGGGGCCCAAGGAACAAGCACCAAGACAAGAGGAAACAACCTCAAGTTGCAGCAGGGAAGGTTTAGGTTGGAGCTGAGGAACAATTTCTTCCCGGCAAGGGCTGTCAAGGCCTGGCCCAGGCTGCCCAGGGCAGTGGTGGAGTCCTCATCCCTGGAGGGGTTTCCAAGCCATGGAGATGTGGTGCTGAGGGCCATGGTTTAGTGGTGCCCTGGCAGTGCTGGGCTAACAGTTGAACTCCATAAGCTTAAAGGTCTCTTCCAACCCAAACAATTCAATGATTCTCTATACCAAGTCACCTTCTCTAGTTGTTTGAGGCTAAATATTTTTCAACATTGTTTTGCGTTACAAAAGGTTTCCCAGTTGCTTCAGCAAGGTTTAATGATAACTGAGGGTTTACAAAGAGGGAGCTACCTCCGGCGCTTCCCTTAATGTATATTGTATGACTCTATTAACAACACCACTTTGCAGAGCTCCAGCATGTTGCTTGATTCTCTGCATCCCAAGACCAGGTGTGGGATTTTGAGGTAATAACGATGCCCTGATCCCAACCAGACGCTGCTCACAAGCTGGTGGCAAAAGACAACGCCCTCCCAGCTCTGCAGCTCATCCTCTGCTCCAACTGCAGGAAATCTGAGCTCATTTCTGCCCACAACAAGTCTGCTGCTGTCCTAAAACTGCAGAAACATCTGCGTGCCACGATAACCCACGGCTCGCTGAAACACTCACCCAGTCCTTCTCATCAAGTTTAGCTGCTTCGTTGTACACTTCGATGGCCGCCTTGTGCTTCCCCAGGAGAAACCTGCCAAAGCATTTCCATTTTTATTTTTTCTGGCTTTGAAAACCTGCTGTGCTACCGCTTTCACCCATGCCAGCAAGAAATGTAACCATTTGCTAGTTGTCCAGACTCCTGTTAGAAGCCCCAAGATGTTCAGGGTCTCAGCAATATTACAGTTTAAACACTGCTCCCTTTCAGGTCATCACTCCTGCGAGATGCTGAGGCACTCCCTGATTTGCTGGAGATGCAAAGGATGAATTCACAGGCTCTACAGCCTGTGTTTGTCTCAAAGGAAGGAGACAGGTGATCTAGGGGGCATTCAGAGGCAGAAAGGGGTCTGTGTAGCAATTTACACAGCTCAGGTCAGCACCCTTCGCTCCAGACCTAGAAATCACCATGTTACCTCTCGTGCTTAAAGCAGAAAGAAGAAGAAAATACAATAGCAGCCAGGCAGATAACTGAGATTCTGCTTTTTAAGGGTAGCCCACACTTTTAGAAGCCAACTAAAGTGTTGATAAGGAAAAAGCATGTTTGGAATTAAGATGCCTGGGAGGAAAACAAAACGTGGAAGATCATGGGTGGCACATGAAAGAGAAACAATAAAACACCACTCACAGCGATCGTGCCACCTGCTTGAGGTTGTCGGCACTCCGGGGGTTCAGAATGGAACAAGTCTGAAAAAGTTCAAGAGATTCTTGGATTTTCCCCTCCAAGCGAAATATCAAAGCTGTAAAACAATGTATACCAGGCCTATTAGTCCATTATCTGCAGGAAAAACGTGCCTCTCTCACAGCAGGGAAAGAAAGGGGAGTACAGATCTATGATAACGATGCTCAGTTGGACTTTCCCCCTCCTGCAGCAAGCTCAGGCAGAAGCCATGTCTGAGAGCAGAATAACAACGCATGGAAAGGACTCATGCGTGCCTGGAAAAATTGCTGATTTTCAGAATAAAAGCTGCTTTAAATGCTGGCCAATTGCTCGTTAACATGCAGTCTGGATTTTGCCCCTTCCCAGCTTCTACAGGCTGCAGTATGTCCTTGTCTGACAAATCTCAGCTGTCCCCTGCCACAGCACCTTGAATTGCAATGCCAAGTTTTGGGGCACATGTTTGTCCCACATTTTAGGGGATGCAGGGCAGAATGGTAGGAGAAAGACCATCCTTAAAGCAAACAGTAAGACAAGAATGACCTGAGGCAGGCAGCTCTTAACAGAACATGCACAATACAACCAAACATGCAACCTGAGCAGAAACCAACACGGCAAAGGCCAACAGACCACAGCCAAGGGGGGATCAATGACAAACTCATCGATACAGAAAAAACAGAAAATCTCATCTGCCCATTTCATGTGAAAATCCCAAATGTTGCAAACAGACAAAAAAGCCAAATATTTTTTTCTGTATGAATTTTCTATGTTTCTGTTGTCTGTTCCCCTTCTTATTGTTCACTCAAATCAGAAGCTGCTTTAGCACAATTCAGACTTTTGGAGTCCTCCTGCAACGTACCTTGAACATAGACCGCATATTCACAGAGCCCATCAGACTCCTGGAGCTGCTCTTTGATGACAGCCTGAAATGACAAAGTGCAGAGAGTATTTACCAAAGGCAGCCCCCCCTCAAAGAAAAGCCCCTTGCCTGGGTCACCGTTACAGAAACCACAGCCTCATGTATACGAAAGGCAATGGACTGCAGCTGGGATGACGACAAGAGCGCAAGCTCATCACTGTGTGCAAAGAGTGTTGTGCCAGGATTCCTGTAGCCCTTTTAGTATTTATCTGTTCATTTCTATTACCAAGGATAATTATTTATAACCTGGGGAAAATGCCACAGGGAACCTCTGGAAGCATCCTCTGCTGATAAGGGTATCTACTCGAGGTCACTTGCAAAGAAATAAATTGAGTAGGAGCAACCGCAGCTGAGTCAGTGAAAGCCAAATGAACACACGAGGAGTACAAGGGAAAAGGAAAGGGGGGGAAACCTGATGAAAATGTCAATTCTCGCTGGCTGCATTTGCACCACCGATGGTTTGGGATGCAGCTGCAGTTTGGCTATATTCCATAGTCACACCTGAGCTGAAAACAGCAAACTGGGCAAAAAGAGTGACCTTTGGGAGGATGAGCACTCTGGCTATGAATCAAGAGCATCATTTCTGCTCCAGGACTCCTCTTTTGCTTGGAAATGGGAGACAAAGTGTGTGTGGGGGGGGGGGGGGTGTGAAGAAAGATTTCTGGAAGAAAAGGGAAGGAAAAGGAAGAACAAGTTCAGGCTGCTCTTCCCCTCATCTGTATTGCTCCATTGACATAAAACCAGCGCCTCAGAGCAAGAGAGGGCAATAGAGAGCTATCTTGTAGAGATCTGATTAATTCCATCAACCCTAAAAAATCCCATGGCAAAAGGCCTTGAGCTGAGAAATACAATCTGTAATCCCAGCTTGTCCTCCCAAGTTTATTTAACTCGCCGACAGAATTTAGACATGCTGGCAGGAGACCAGGCAGCGTGAGCCATTTTAGTTAATTAAAAGCATCTTGTAATTTTAGTAATTCCTTCCTTGCACCTAAGAGAAGCAGAAGATTTCTGCTGTGAAAAGCGGGTAGGGGGCAGGGCTGGAATGGATGCTGCAAGCAGAAAACACCATTTGTTGGCTTTAGATGTGAAGAGCGAGAACTGAGTGATGATCTCTGCTTCGTGGGGCCTGGCCCTGCTCTCCCCTCACTCCTCTAGAGCTGCAGGCTCCCGGGGGATGTTTACCTTGCATCTTGCTGGGTGGAAGGAGAGGAGAAGCAAAACAGTGAGAGTTATTAATCTCTCGCTCTAATGAGCAGCAAAACCTGTCAAAAGCTTGGTGACACCAAAATAGTGGCAGCAGTGGCACCATAAAGGTTAAAATCAACTTAATGCCCTCACTTTGGGGCACTGATAAATGTTGATAAATAATCCAAGTTTTTTCTTGAGCTTTTGCATCACTGAAAAACCAGGGAGGTTTTCAAACCATGTTTGAGAGAAACACTTCAAAGCACCGAGTGGAAAAGAGGGTCCAGCAAGATTCAGACCAAATTTAACAGCATCACGGGTCACTTGTTTCTTAACTGAGTCGTGAAAGAAAAATCATGGACTTTAATGAATGCCCAAATCTACTGAAAACAAGGAGATCAGAGCGATTTAAGCCACTGCTACAGGCTGGTGTCAAACTCTTCCAAGTTTCCTGCAGAATCCCTGCTTTGTGAGCTCCAAGGAAAGGCTTTGGTGCCTTTGACAACAACTGCCAAGCAAAAGAGTATTAGCTGTCTTCATGTTTTTTCCCCTGTATTTCGCTCACTTCCACAATTGATGAAGATATGAAGTCAATGTTGCCGTTACATCATCCACTTGGTTATTTTCTCCATTTTCCTGAGTCTTTCCTGCACTCTGAGGCCGCGTCACACCACAGACCCAGTCAATGTATGCAATTGGAGACCAGAAAAACACAGTCAGAATGACAGAAAAGGGAAGCAATTTGTTGTTTAGACCATTATTCCAACTTTTGTTTCTATCTGTTTAAACCAAGATCTGAGAGGAAATCACTCTGCCAATGACAAAAGCCTCTGGCTCTGTTAACTGAGATGCTAAATGCACATCACCTTCAATAGCTCGTGTTCGTTTTCCGAGGAAAACACACTGTTTAATAATAGATTTGCCATTTCCTTAGTCCACTTACTGTTAGGATCCCAAACAACCAAGGAGATCCCACCAACCACTTTGATCCCACCAAACCCAGGAGAAATGGAGTGCAATGTAACTTGTGCAAAGTGAAAGAATTTTGTTCAAGGGGAATGCAGATCTTTTTTATTAGGCTTGGTCATAATGTTTTAATCAAAGTGTTTTTCACAGCATCTCTGAATTACCATCGAGAGACCTGTACTACAGAACTGTTATGATCCGTTTGGAAGACCCTATTCATCACTTGGAACAAGACAGCTTTGCAACTCTGTCCCTTTTTCCACTCCTGAAGACATACTGAGCTCCCAGAGATCTGCACGCATGGATCCAGAAGAGAGCATTAATGTTCTTTTATCTGTTTTTTTTCTCTCAGTCTCCTTATTCCAAAAGAAGTTGGGAGAGAGGGTGATTTGAAAACTGCTATGACAACTATCGTTTCATGATGTCAGTAAAATACTTCCAAATGCCAAGCATGACAGCAGCTCTTACCTTACACTCCTCGTAGTCTCTGCGAACATACAGCAGGTAGATCAACCAGTTTTTCCTCTCTAGGATTGGTATCTCTGGTGCTGAAAAAGTGAAAATATTAACAGAACACAGGAAATCAGGCTGATGAGCAGAGACAACACAAGAGACATTCAGAACCACCTGATCTGCAAGAACAATTCAACTAATTCCAGAATTTCAACTGGGAAGGGTGATGTAATTAATCATTTCACTTGATGCCTGGACTGTGGACATACAGAGTCATAGAATCATTCTGGTTGGAAGAGACCTTTAAGATCATCAAGTCCAACTGTTAACCCAGCACTGCAAGGTCACCACTAAACCACATCCCTCATTTAAACAGTGGCTGGTTTTTATTTTACTTCTCAAACCGATGGATAAAATGCCTTGTTGAAGATAGCTACTAAATAAGTCCTCTTAGCAGAAAACTAACGGCTCAAAAGACTTGAGGCATCAACTCCTCCTAGTGCAGTTACTGTTCCAAGCAGCTCCAAGCACCAACTATGTGCACATTTTAATGCTGTTTTGGTGAACCAATTCCTCCAAAGCTTAGAGGAAATGAGCTGGATTCACATTTTGGAACTTGGGCCGAAGAATCAAAGTTTCTGGGAGTGACCGAGAAGGAAATGGGCAATACGCACAAAAGCAGACTTCTGGAGCTGTTACCAGTTTGAAGGTCTGAATAACTTAAAGAAGTCAAACTTAGCTCTTTGGACCTGTAAAGGGACTATGAAACATCACAGGGCTGAGACAGCGCAAAGCTAGTGGCAGACAAACGGATTTGCTGCAGAGGAGGAGAAAGATTTGTGCCCCGGCATTTCAATTGCGAGAGTTTGCAGCAGCAATTATGGCAAATCACGGATGGATGTTGCTTAGTGATATTCACGTCGGGTTTAAAAGTTTAACACGCTGCTGTGCATTTCATTATGGCTTGAAATGTATGGCTTGTTCCTCAGTTCTACAGCTCAGCTGCGGGTAGCTGAGAGGTAACCATAGCAACTGGCAGAAAAGCTCCATGTTTACAAGTCAATATTATGACAGAAGTGCAGAAGCAAAGCAAGGTGAGAACTGTCACAGGAGCCAGGGCAGCAGGGACGGTGATACAGCTCCAGGCCACCTCCTCCCAGCCCCAAGGACCATGGCACGGACACACACCACCAACAGACATGCAGGCTCAGCTTCCAGCATCCAAGAGCAGAAGCAGTCTGCAGACCCCTCTGCCAGCCAGCAGCATGGGTCAAGATTCGATGTGAGAAAGGAGAAACTGGAGCTCTGGAGTCCCCAACACATGAAGGACATGGACCTGTTGGAGCAGGGCCAGAGGAGGCCACAGCAATGCTGGGAGGGCTGGAACCCCTCTGCTGGGAGGCCGGGCTGAGAGACTTGGGGTTGTTCAGCGTGGAGAAGGCTCCAAGGAGACCTTCTTGTGGCTTTTCAGTATCTGAAGGGGGCCTACAGGGGAGGGACTTCTTACAAGGGCTTGTAGTGATAGGATGAGGGGTAATGGCTTCAAATTGAAAGAGAAGAGATTTAGATTAGAAGTTAGGAAGAAGTTCTACACTCTCAGGGGGGTGGGACACTGCAACAGGTTGCCCAGGGATGCCGTGGATGCTCCATCACTGGATGTGTTCAAGACCAGGTTGGATGGGGCTTTGAGCAACCTGGTCTAGTGGGAGCTGTCCCTGCCCATGGCAGAGGGCTTGGAACTAGCTGATCTTTAAGGTCCCTTCCAATCCAAACCAGTCAATGACTGTATGGAACTCTGCAGCTGGAAGGACTGAGTCATGTCAGGAGGCATTATTGGTGCAAAGTATTATTATCTTTTCGAAAGGCTGAGCTTTACTCACACGAGTAGTGTACCTGCATCTGGTAGCAAACACATTTCTCTAGAATACTAGGCTTGACCAAGTCTAGTATCACTGACAGCACTTAAAAAACCCGAAAATTTCTTCAACTGTTGAGGACAGAGAATATTTTGTAAAGCCATTCTGGTTTTGTTGAGGTTTTTTCCTTAAATTCCAGAATATCCATCCAGGTTTATACTAGAGCTGTGATTTCAGTGTGAGTACCTGCAACTTAAAGTCAAACACCTTGTAAAGAAGGTTCAACTGCCCTAAAAGCAAACCGAAAAATCACAGTCCAAACAAAAGAGTCATCCAATTAAGATAAGCTTACAGAAATGCACAGATCAGGGATCCAAATGTTCTCAAATTCCGCTCTGTAACAGAAGGTAGGAAATGCCCACGTGTAAATATGGATTTAAGAGCAGACATCGCAAACTATTTAACCACGAAGATTTCTGTTACAGTCAAAACTAAAGGACGCTTCATCATTTTGTGCCTAATACAGCCTAAAGTCCTGCGTCGTTAAGTACAGTGAAATCTGTCTTCAAGCTTTTTCACACTTCTAAGACCAGAGGGACACTACACTCCACTCCCACACTCCAGAAACTCTTGCTGAGAACAGGGTTGGGAAGGGAGAAACGCTGAATATCAGAGCAAGCACTGAGCAGAGTATGGAGCTTCAAAAGAAAAGGGTAAACCAGACACCGCTAAGACTGCCAAAACCCAGAGGAATTACCTAAAAGAGCTGGGCTGGAGAGAAGAGAGAGAGATCAAAACGTTATCATGAGACAGAAGCGAACGGTGTTCACAACTGCAGAGATAAAACAGTTTTGCTTCCGCCAGTGCTACACTGAGCTAAGGGTAACTATGCGGAACTTGGGAAAACACACAGAGTTTTTATAGGTTTTATGCTCCGAAAGCACATCTGGAAATAGCAGCAAAGCTGACTGAGGGGCCATTACTCTCCTTTTTTATTTTTCTTTTACCCTACAACAAGCAAATTGGAAAAAGGCAAACAATTCTGATGTCTTTTGAGAATGATGCCTAGATTAATTCGTAGAGAAAAGTCACTCTTGCATCTGAAAACAAAATGAAGTTTCACAGGAGAAAGTTGATGTGCTCCCTGAGTCTACTCCAGAACGCCAATGTGAACAGTTTGACTCTTCCTCTGAAAAAATCCAGCCTAAACACCGTGAACCAAATCTGGTGTGGGTCCCATAAAGGACTGAGAGGAGAGAAAGGACAGAGAAACTGTGAGAAAAGTAACAAATTTGACACAGGAACACGTCTGATACCCTCAAAAAAAAGGGTTCCAAGAAATAAAGGATTATAACTGGTCTCTATATTCGGATGCAGAAAGTGGCAACGCAGTTTATTTATACACCTCTCCAGGGGCACAACCATCTTACAAAACTCGAGTCTCATTAAGCAACTGCAACAGGGAGCCAGGCACCAAATATATGATTAAATACCTCAGCCAAGAGACACACCAGCTTCTTTAAAGTGTGTTTGGCTTGAATTCCAAAGGGAATCCAGCTGATCCCCCACTTTCTCGGTGACTGGTGATCGATTGCACAAGCCACTTCCAGCACTGTGATTTTTCTTCTTGACAAGGCTCCTTTAAAGAAAGCACTGGAGCGGAAACCCCGACAGAATCGGAGTGAGATCATCAGGTTTGTATCTGTGCTGCGCTATCAGTGCTCTTCGCTTTACTCATCCTTGAAGAGATTTTCTCAAAGGACTAAGAAAAAAAAATACATATTCCCTTTTGTGTAAACTGCCCTAGGAAATTCTTTTGGGCTTGCATCTTTGTATTGGGTAATTACAACTTAGACAGGAACTATCAAACAGTGGGGTTTAGATTTGATAAAAGGGGGTTGAAATTGCAGTAAAGAGAGAGGAGGAAAAAAACCAAGCCCCAGAAGGCTCCTATCAGATTTCATGGGGGAAATGATTGCTGAAGCACCAGCCGTCCTCTTAGAGAAAATGCCAGGTGCAAAGAGACCACTCCTGTGGTGGGCACAGATCGTTGGGTCCAACCGTTAACCCAGCACTGCCAGGGCACCACTAAACCATGGCCCTCAGGACCATCTCTGTGGCTTGGAAACCCCTCCAGGGACGGGGACTCCACCACTGCCCTGGGCAGCCTGGGCCAGCCCTTGACAAACCTTGTGGGGAAGAAATTGTTCCTCAGATCCAACCTAAACCTCTCCTGGGGCAACCTGAGGCTGTTTCCTTTTGTCCTGGTGCTTGCTCCTCCTCCTGTCAGGGAGTCGTGGAGAGTGAGAAGGTCTCCCCTGGGCCTCCTTTTCTCCAGACTGAACAGCCCCAGGTCCCTCAGCTGCTCCTCACCAGACTTGTGCTCTAGACCCTTCCCCAGCTTTGTCGCTCTTCTCTGAACACACTCCAGACTCTCCGTGTCCTTCTTGGAGTGAGGGGCCCAGAACTGACGCCAGGATTTGAGATGTGGCCTCCCCAGTGCCCAGTCCAGGAGGATGACCCCTGCCCTCGTCCTGCTGGCCACACTAGTGCTGATACAGCCAGGATTCTGAGGGCCACCTTGGCTACCTGGGCGCACTGCCAGCGAAGCCACGAGGGAGAGAGGTTATCATCCCCTATCACCGGGCAAGCCTCTCCTGAACGCACAAAAGCAGGTTTGAGGTTTTTTGACTGGAGATTCAGTTTCCATTATGAAGTAACTCCAGTGATGGGCTTAACACTGAACTCCCAATGGCATAAAGACAATTCACTTACAGCTTCAGGACAGTGTCCATACCTCGGAGGGTTAGGGCCAAAACCAAGCTCGGTGCTCTCCAAACAGTGTTAAACAACCACAACTAAGAAGGGGAAGGTGAGGAGGAAACCATTTGTGCCAATCTCCTTCTTGCCTTGAGCTTCACAAGCTGCCAACGCGAGGAATTAACACTACCGTTTGTAAAACCGGTGACAGAGAGGTAATGAGTGCCTTCTAAATAAAAATAATACTAAAATAATATGGCACAAACTCAAATAGTTACTAGAAATCAACACACCACTGCCAGGGAATTGTATTTTCCAAATGAAGGTATGAATTTTTCCGAAATGAGGTAGGGATAATGCATAGAACGCATTTTTTTAAGCTCTAATATCAAGGTTTTTAGATGTAAAAATAACAGATTGCCTGGATATCAGAAGAGCATCCTACAAATTCCTCCCTAGGCTGGTGCACAGACAAACTGAACAAGAAATTACTCAGCCACTCAAAGGCTTTTACTGAGACTGTAGCAATATAAATAGATTACAGCTTTGAAGGAAAAATAGTTACAGGAACATTGGGCCTCCTACACCCAGCTCCATCCTTGGAGTTTGAAAATGGAGACGTAACGTATTCAAAACTCAGTAATGATGAAAAATGACTGCAGAAACTCACCACCCAGATGGTTTTATCTGCTGTATTTCACTGTATATGTGAGAATACGTGTGTTTGTGTCCACAAATACCTTCAAAATGGGTATAAACAACCACAAAAAAAAAAAAAAAAAGAAAAAAAAAAAGCCTTCTGCTGCAGCTCTTCTCATTGTTTATTCCCTTTCCCTCTGGCTTTGCAAATCGCCACTGGAACACCTTTAAATCAAACAATAACCCCACGTGGTTCCTCGTTATTTACAGCCGTCTGGGGTTAATAAAACTCATCATATACAATTCCAGCGCTGGCATGAAAGCCATAATTCATCGCTGTGATCTAACTACGGGGTATTAACAGCTTCACCATACACCGGAAAAATGGGAGGAGGCCGAAAAAGAGCAGCAGGTTGGAACACACAAAAAAAACCCAACAAAAAACCCCCAACCCAAACCCACCATTTCTGACTCCACGCCTCCCCCTGCAGGAAAATTGGCCAAATTGTGTCTTAAAAGGGGATTTAAACACCAGGGTGAAGGGGGGGAAAAAAAGGGCTGGGGTTTTTTTCTGCTGTTCGTTTTAACACTTCAAAAATCTTAGAGCTCATACCGCAGCCTTCAAGGGTTTGTCTGATTTAAGACAATTAAAGGTCTGAGTTTCACCCACTAAAAATGCTTTTATTTACAAGAAACACCTACACTGATTATCCAATATAAATGTCTTCTGGTAAGTGCTGCTCAACTTTAAGCTTAAAGTAAAGCAGGAAAATGTGTAAATAAACAGACACTTGGGACCCCCTCCCACACACACACACTTCCCAGCACCACGGCGAGTTTCCCAGTGGCCAAACCAGTCTGGTTAATGGGAAACCGCCATTAGCAGCGATACCACTCCGCAAGCCTGACATGGTTTGATGAGATGGGACGGGGGAAGTTACGTACATTAGCCGGATCATTCCTGCTCAAAAAAACTGATTCAAACTTAACAGTGCTTGATTCAAGCCTAAAGTTTGATTCAAACAAATAAAACTGGGGTTAAATTTAGGAACATGCGAGTACACAAGCACCTTCGCAGAGGGCTTTGGAAGAAACCGGTTTATAAATAGCACAGGAGATATTAACTGGTGACTGTTCAGCATCTCCTACCACAGCAAAGCGGGGATGGGAGACATTTCCCCCGCAAACGAAGCAACACTGGCTGCAGGCAGTCCCAAAATAACCCATGTAACCAGCTTCTCATTAATTCCAGTATCAGGAGCGTGATAGTTTTGGGATTTCCAGTCTAATCCTTCCTTTGGCTTAAACTCATGCCCAGTCTTTTTCTGTCTCTAGCGTGAAGTATTTTACACAGAAACTGAAAATCATTAGAAGAAAAAGCTTTCCTCTGAAAAAAACAAACTGAAAAGGGAGAGGATCACAAATCCAGCCCTGAAGCCTGGGAAACTTCCCACTCAAGAGGGAGTAACACCTTGAACCAGGCCTCATTTCATCCACTGCCCAAGAAGAATGTTATATTAGAAGAATGTCACATTAGAAGAGCATCTCTATATTAAAATACAGAAGTTTGTTTTGCAAACAGCTCAGCTGATGAATGCAGGCTCTTGTAAGACCCTGTTTTTGAAATGCACTTGAAAAACTTCTTCCAGACTTCTTGGCTCAGGCTGAGGTTTTCCAGGTTGGATGTTCATCCCAGGATGAGTATTTGCCTGTGCAGCCTTTGTCTTAATGATGCACCAATGTCTTAATGATACAAGTCTTTAATTACAGAGCACGCCCGTTATTTTCAGAACCTTTGAATGACGCCAAGTGTAAAAATGAATCAAGGTCAGAGAGTGAATGAAACTGAGGAGAAATACAAATAAAATGGTGACTAAATCGGCTCTAATGGGTGGTTTCAGTGTGACACAGAAGAATCTTGCAGTGTAAAGTAACACATGGCAATTGTACAGCCCGAGCCCATAAAGCTGAGCTATTATAGTTCACCCTGCTCCTGATCCTAATCCAGTGTAATTTGATCATTAAGAAATATATTATCAAAACCCACTCAGAATTATACACGAGGTGGCACTTTTGTGGCACTTTTATGGCACTTTTCATCGCCCGATGCAGTTTGCAACAGGCTTAAGCAGCAGATAAAGAGTGTCCTCCTTACAGAGAGGAAATGAAGTAGGTTGATAGTTGCAAAAAGATGTAAAGCTAGAAATGAATCTTCTGATTTAAAACTTAGCACTAAAATTTTAGTCTGGACAGAAAAACAACCCTCATTATGCTGTCTGCAAAGGATTCACCACGCCTGGAATCAAGGCTATTAATGTACACAGCCAAGAGGGCAGAGCTGTGCTTGCACTCCGAACCTTCGATATTACCAGCCCTCTGTGCTGCAGGGATTACTGGGCTGTTACTTTGGGGAGAAGAGGAGGAAGTGAAGTACGTTATACAATTTAATTACCCCTGAAATGAGAATTTTAGGGCTTTTTTCATCTCACTATTCAAAATTAACAGCTGTATCAGAACAAAACACACACAGCACTACTACCCACGTACCGCAAAGAGAGGAAAATATCGCATTCTTTTATATAAAACAATAATTACCAACTAATCTATAGTATTTAGAAACCATTTTCTTCCCACAAGGTTGTAGGTTCAAATGGTCTAAAAGATCTTGGCTTGCATATGGCCAAAGGGAAACGAATTGGTACGTACAGATATGGGACCTGCATTTGCTGCCCCCCCAACCATGACATTTCCACAAACGCCTTTTCTTTTTGACACGCTTAAAAGTATTAATTAATTTAACTCAAGGGGCTCGGTTTTATCTGGGTTTCTCAGGCAGCTTCACTCTTAAGAGTTCAAAGGCAGCTTTGAAGCTGGCTCAAAGAATGGATTTATATTGATTTCAGAAAATGTATCAGGAATTCAGAAATGATCAGCTCTGCAAGAATCGACTCCTCAGGGTACTGAGAAGTTCCCGCTCTTCAGAGCACTCAAGCCATTAAAACACTGAGGGATCCCCACTGGTTCATCTGTGTGAGCTAGAGCAGACCAGAGAGAGAGCAAGATGTATTTTTTCAGGAGACATCATCAAACGAATGTAAACTGAATGCCCTCCACACCCCAAACCTGTCACTGAATATTAAACCGATCTTGCGGTTGATAAATGGAAAGAAATCAAAATCAAATGTGACAGTTAATCTGAGGCAGAACTCCTTGCTCTGAACACCAGAAAAAAAAGTACCTACAAAGCATCCAAAAAATAACCCAATGCTCAGGACTGGGGGGAACACTTAATCCCTTCTAATACTTCCACAATTCACACGGGGAAGATTTTCCCTTTGAAAATTATCTACCTGACCCTCCCTTGGGGAAACCCAGAGGTGGTTGGTAACTATTCCAAATTCTCCTTCTTCACAGTCTAATGGATTTCTCTGCAGTGACTCAACTGAAATCTACTTTCTTTAGCCTCAGTGTATTCATTGCAGTACATACCTATTCAGGATTCTACCTTGTTGTTACTGTATCTTAGAAAACCTGAGGTCTAATATTAGTGTAGGAATCCAAATACATTTAAAAATCCTTCCATTAACCTCTGAACTGTAATTACACTAACACAAGCCTGGAACTTCCTTCCTAAATATTTTTTTTTTTCCATGATAAAGGGAAATAAATTCCAGTTATGCTCCATAAAAATCAATAACACTATCGGATAACACAAAATTGGTCGATGGGCCTGCATGGCAAAAGGAAAGCGGGAAGAAGGGAGGGAGCCTATCTCAATTCAAACCCAGTAAAGCATTTAGGAAAATATCTGATTAATTTAAAATGCAGCAGGGAGATTAAGACCCTCGTCTCTGCAGGCTGATATTAACTCCCCAGTGCTTCAAGGAACAGAGCTCCCTTTATCCTACCACCAATTGCTCGCAGACAAAATATCAACACAGAGAGTTATGGATCTGGATGTGGCAACAAAGGGAATTGATTTTCAGAGTAGCTTTCCCCAAGGGGTGCAAAGGACAAAATAATGAATGGTCTGTCAGCTGATGAATAATGATTGTCACTGAGAGCGGCTACGAGATCCTCCAAGGGGTCTGCAGCTAATTCAAGAGCAAATTCTGCCTCTTAACTCCAGGTTGTGCTTGCTTAAAGAGCCACCAAATCAGGTGGCTAAATGCTGGTTCTAGGTTCACAGAGCTCCTTCTGTTCCTGTTGGTTTCAGTATCGCTCTTGTGTCTTCAAAAATACAATGCAAATATAAAAAGGCAAATTGCTGCAACAGAAAATGACAATTCAGTGTTTAAAAATGTTGGTTTAAAATGAGTTTTAGCTGCACTCTTCTATTCAAAAAGAACCAAGGTAGATTTGCCCAGCTCCTTAAAGTTCACCATAGTTCTCCTCAGCCAAACTAGAATACGATGAGACACTTTATCAAGATGTTCTATGAAAACTCTATTTAAAACCAAACCCAAGAAAGGTTGGGTTGGGGTTTTTTTGGGTTTGTTTTTTTTTTTTTGGGGGGGGGGGGGGCCACGGGGAAAGACACTTTTCTTTCCTGCCAAACTCCACACAAGCACACACAACATCGCCTTCACTCTCTGCCCTCCTCTCTTAACGTGCCCCCGGCACTACACCCACGCACAGAGTGTTACGGGTGTTACATCACCCTCTATCACAAATCTTTTTGCTGCCCTCATTTCCCAGAGATTAACGAGCAGGCAGCTCAAATCAGCTTTCACCCGCTGCACAAACAGCAGCACAGGCACAAACAGCAGCACAGGCAAACGTTAAACAGCAAAGCGCAAAGGCTGCCAAGGCGTTTCACCTCGGGACCATCGATACTAACGATTGATATCAAACTGCGCACACTTAAAAGCAGGAGGTGCTTGAAGGGGGGGTTTAACGAGCAAGCGGTCAGAGGCACGCCAGCTTCTACCCATCACACCTCCATGGTTTGTAGAGCTGTAGCTCTACATCAAGCATCACCTCCCAGACAGTTATATCCTGCCCTAGTGCTAGAATGCTGTTGCTGGGAATTGTGACTACCTGCTGTCTGCCTGACAAAAGCAAAGTGGCTTTTCCAGCTTACCAGGGCCAGTCATAGCACAGGGCCTGCACATGGGACAAAAAACCTTTAGGTAGGAACTAGGTTATGGTACCAAGGCAGTCTCCATCCGAAGGAACTTAGAAACGGGGAAGATTTCCTCCCCAGATAGGCTCTGATTGGCACTGTGAGTATATCAGTGTTCTAGCAACACTGCCAAGCTCACTCTTAGTTATAAGCTGAATTAGTGGGGCCCTTTGAACACTTGAGAAAGGGAAATCAACCAAAAAACTCAACCAAATCTCACCTTAGGCACAAAAATCTCTACAGATAACACATCCGTACCAGGAACATCAGCCAGCAACAGCACTGAGCTACTGATTATACAGACCATAGGAAAAAAGAATCATGGCTCAGCAGCTTCAAGTTGAGAGAGTCTCATCATTTCCCACTGGACATTTATTTCTTACTAGACAGCTGCACACACTCTAAAAAAACACCTTAATATCAACTCGCCCCAGAAAAACAATCATATCTTCAAACAAACCTTTTTTAGGACGGGTTTTTGGAGGTTCTGTAGCTGCTGGTGATGAAGAAACCTGGAAAGACAGAAAAGAAGAGTATTAAATGCACCAGGCGAGGTTTCTGGCAGATCTATGTCAGAAAATAATCAGAATGGACAACAAGCAAATCCCAAAAGAGGGCGTAAAAATAGCACCACTGCTGCTCGACAGTGTCCTGCCACGCACTGCTAGGGCGGGATTCCTGTTTGCTGGGTAGCTTAAATAAACCCATTTATTTCCCAGTATCTTCCCACCCCTTATGCTCACAGCTATTTATTAGGATTCTAGAAAGCGATCATTACCTTGTAAAAAAACCCCACAACTCAAGCATTTAAGATGCTAGTTAGAGATCACACAGGAAAATGTCGAAGATATTTATTATGAAACATGTATAAAGTTCATTAGAACATCCCACCATGCAGCAGGCAACAAACCTTGACCTGCAAATGCTGCCTGGGGCTCACGGACAAGCGTATACCCAGTCTGTGGAAAATAACTGTATTTTATACTCTTTTCTTATTTTGCAGCAAAAAATTGAGTCTTCACTGAAAAGAAACACAGTTACACAGGGAAGTGGTTTTCTTTTTGATTTCCAGTATAAGGAAGAGAACTCACTTCTCTTTCCCAGGCACAAACCTCCCTAACCCTTAGCCTTTTGCCCAGAGAGTTTCCAGACACACTGAACAACCCCGGCCTGCTACAGATCCCTGCAGTGCTTCATTAACCACCGCAATAAAAACAACACTTATCCTTATTTACCCCTTCTTTCTGCTGCTCACCTTTCAATCATCTAGTTGTCCACAAAAGATACACCTTTTACCTTATTCCGAGCTTATTTATTCTCCTTAAGGGCGCTCGGCAGTAAGAAACGGGGCTGCACTGCCGCAGCGGAACCGGGGCGACTCCGCGCGACCGCCAAACGCCATGGCCCTTGAGAGAGGCCTAAGTATTAGCAAATTACCGTACAGGAACCCGCCAGAATAAGGCTGGATTGCTGTCACGTTTCCAACACCAGTCGCGCAAAGGTTTAAAACTCGCCCCGAGCAGCACTTCCCGCCACACCCCCAGCCTCCCCTCGCCCTGCTCAGCCCCCAGCGCTGCCGGGCCCCGGGCAGGAACGGGCTGGCCCGGGGCAGGAGGCCGGACGCCAGGAACTCACCGCTACCGTCTCGGGCTCCGCCATCGCGCCCGTTACCACGGTTACGACCGGCCCCGACTTCCCCTCGCCCCCGGAAGCACTTACGGGGCAAGGCCGGACGGGCGCGGCGCGGAGCCCGGCGGGAAGGCGGCGGAGTCGGTGGGAGGGCGCGAGGCGTCCCCCCGCAGCCCCTTCCCTGCGGCTCTCAGGGAATTATAAAATAGGCGATTACGAGGAGGCGTTCACTCGGTTCCCCCGCGGCCCGAGGGGGAAGAAGGCCGTGAAGGCAGCGGGAGGCCTCGGCTGAGGTGTCTGGGGGCCGGCCGACGGCCCCCGCCTCACCCAGGCTGAGCTCCCCCCGACCCACCGATAGAGACCGGGAGGGGAAGGAGGGAGGGAGAGAGGCGGGGATTTCTCCATTATCTTTTCCACAAAAGAGGCTGCAGAGCTGCCCGCAAGCGCAGGTGGCAGTGGGGACGGTGTCCGCACAAGGGATGGCTGTGGGAGCACGGGGAAGCTGGAGGAGAGGAGCAGCAGCGCAGGGCTTTAATAATCGTTATCTTAAGGGCTAGCCGACAGCGGCCAAGATTGAAGATGCCATGGACACCACGGAGCTGTTTTCTTCTGGGTTGGTGCCTGCCCAGCATCCTTTGTACACGGAATAGAAACCCAAGGCCAGACAGACCCGGTGCTTCTAGCCCAGCTCCAGCAGAGCCCGTAGCTTTCCAAAGTGTTTTCAGACACGGATGGGGAATTTTTGCAAGCCAAGGGGAAGCTCGAGTAGCCAGAAGATGCAGTTTGGGACTGACACCAGGCAGCACTGATCTCCAAGGGTCCCACCAGATCCTCTCACACGTGAGTCTCGGAGGCAAACATATACCCCGCAGCAAACATTCCCCTTGGAAGCTGGCGGAGAGCCTTGAGGACACCAGCCTGGCGAAAAATACCACAGAAGGAATTCCTATACAGGAGTAAATTTAATAAAACCACCACCACTTGTTTACTTCAACATAGCTCTTGTTACAGAAATCATAAAGATGGACTCAGCAGCTAACTCATTAGTTCTTGCCCCTTTTAATTGAAAAAGCCCCCGCCGATTTCAACTTCTACTGCACTAAGATGGAGTGTTAGATAGTTGCCAGGACAGGATGCCCAGTAATCGAGCCCAAAACAAACACAAAGACAATTCCATCATCTTTCCTTTTCAATGTTACGACTCGTTATAATGTTAAGTGAAACTTAAAAACAGCAAGGAACGGTCCATTTGACAGATGAAAAGGGGGAGGGAGAGGAGATCCACAGCCGAAATCTTTCCACCGAGTCTTTTGAGAAGAGGGGCAAAATACCCCTCCTTTTCCTGCCTTGGAATTAAAGATACAGCTCTGAAAGACACACAGCCCCACACACACCCTCCTCTGGGTTCAGAGCACCTGTCCTCTGCAGGTGGGAGCAGGGGTGGGTTTGGGCAGGGAGCAATCATCTAAGGTTGAGGGAGGGATAAAACCACAAACGAAAATGAACAAACGAAAACAAAACACAAAAAAACCCAAAGAAAAACAAAAACGACCAAAACAAGAAAAGAAAAAGGGGGGGTAAAGCCTTCTGAACCACAACGCACAGCGGGCTGGTGAGCGTTGGGCTTGGGCCGATGGGTGCAATGCACAGAACCCTGGACATCAAGAAACTGCAGGAAGAGGAGGAACCCCCCCCCCAAAATTGAAAATAAAAGCCAGTATTCGCTACATCAGCACACACATCCCCCACCCCACAGAAAAATAAATGAAACAAAACAACAACAACAAAAATCATCAAACTGAAAAAAGAAAATGCACAGCAAATAGACATAATCTTGAAGATTTTTAAAGAATAAATATTTTTTTTGTAATTAAACATTATGCAAACACGTGCCACGCTTGCTCTTTGTCCATGCATATGCGCTATATACAACTTTGAAAAATACTGTGTTGTCCTCTTTTTGTTTTAAAAGTCATATACAAAGTTTTTGTTTTATTTTATTTTTTTTACCTTGCTGTGTACCCCTCCCCCCAGCTCCCCCCCTCCCCTCCCCAAGAATCACTTTTCCAACGAGCCAATCGACATTCATCCATGTACTTGGGGGGCAGAGAGGAGGAGGGAGGTGGGAGAAGCCACCCCCCAACACACACACACACACACACCCCCAGCCTTACCAAAGTACATCAAAATGGCTGGTTTGGACATGAAAAGCAGTGTCAAGAAACTGGTTTAAATTTCATCTGTACTACACACAGGAAAAGAAAGATAGAAAAAGAAAAAGGAGTCGCCTTGGAGAATGAAGCTACGTTACAAGTTAAAGTTGGAGGGTTGTCTTTTTTTTAGTGCTTCTGTCACACTCTTATTGGCCGCCTAGAATACTGTTGCACAATGGTTTATCTACCTTTTTTTTGTGTGTTTTTGTTTTTTTATTACAATATAATTTACTTAAATTGTTGTGGATTTTTTTTTTTCCTTTCTGTTAAGAAAACAGAATCCCAGTACTACAGACCAGCGGCAGAACAGGCGTCAGAGCCTCAGGGGTGGTTTGGGTTTGAATCGCATGAGCACACTCGAGATGGTTAAAGGTTTTGAGAGTTCGTTTTAATGCGGGGCTGGGCTCAGTCCTCGATGTACTCCCACAGGTCCTTCTCGTAGCCTTCATGCACATGCTGCAACAAAACCCTTCGTCGACTCTCGCAGTATCTGTGACAGAGAGGAACAGCACAAAGAGGGGGGGTTAGGAACTGCGGCTTGGCCCCAGCGGCACAAAGAAATGCAAATGTAGATTAAGCAAAGGAGATTCCCACCCCCAAGAGAAGGGCCTCTGGATTCGTCATCTGTTAAGAGTGCTAATTAAGATTTCAGTTACTCCAGTCACTCAGCTTCAGGTCCCTATCTGAGAAACCAGCAGGCTAACTTAGCATTTCCCACATGGAAGCATCCCCAAAGCCCCTGTGGCTGAGAAACCTCCATTAATAACGGAAAAAAGAAGTAGCTGCAACTGGCAAAAGCCAGAGGAGGGGTTGTCAGCAATACCAAAACAGGACAGAGCTCTCCTCAGACATGGTCTGGTGACTCCTCTGAGCTGCATCAGACAGCAAAGACACAGGAGCTAGTTGGGCAAAACCTCCGGCGTTCTGATAGTGTTTCATTCCTCTCCAAATTAGCTTCCTGGCTCAGGGCAGCATTGGTGTCGCCAGCAGGAGCCAGGGCAGGAATCATCCCTCTGGACTGAGCACTGGGGTGGCTGCACCTGGAATCCTGGGCTCAGTTTTGGGACTCTTGCTCCAAGAAGGGCTTTGAGGGGCTGGAGCGTGTCCAGAGAAGGGCAATGAAACTGGGGAAGGGTCTAGAGCACAAGTCTGGTGAGGAGCAGCTGAGGGACCTGGGGCTGTTCAGCCTGGAGAAAAGGAGGCTCAGCGCAGACCTTCTAGCTCTCCACAACTTCCCAACAGGAGGTTGGAGCCAGGTGGGGTCGGTCTCTCCTACCAAGGAACAAGCACCAGGACAAGAGGAAACAGCCTCAAGTTGCACCAGGGGAGATTTAGGTTGGAGCTGAGGAACAATTTCTTCCCCACAAGGGTTGTCAAGGCCTGGCCCAGGCTGCCCAGGGCAGTGGTGGAGTCCCCATCCCTGGAGGGGTTTCCAAGCTGTGGAGATGTGGTGCTGAGGAACATGGTTTAGTGGTGCCCTGGCAATGCTGGGTTAATGGTTGGACTCCATCTTAAAGGTCTCTTCCAACCATAACAATTCCATGATTCTAACATCCCGCTGGAGATAGATTCAGTCAAGCTGGCTTCAGAAAGGGTTCCTGGTCTGGCTGGAGTGCAGATTTTGCCCCTCATCACAACTCCAGGGTCTGAAAGGGGTCCTACACCCTGCAGGTTCTTCCCCCTAGGTTCATTTAAACAGAAGGAGCTGCAAATAAAACTGATCCCAGAGTTAGGTACAGTCCTACCAGGATCAATGATACTGAGGGAAAGTGCTATCTTATCAAAAGAAGCCACGTTCACTTCGGGTGTGTTTAGCCAACTAAAAAGATAAAAAGCAGAGAAACATTTAAAATATTCTGGTTCCAAGAGCAAACTATCAATTAGCAGCAGGCATTTCTGGATTAAACCCTGTCCAGCGGCGATGCCGAAGTCTTTACGCACACGTAGGACAAGACAAGTCTCAGTAACGGGTCCCAAGGCCCCAGGCGCAGCAGGTTCACAGCTCAGCAGCACCCAGCCCAGAGCAGTGTGGCTGGAACATGAGAAACTGGAACCCCAGAGCCAACTGCTGAGTTACTGGTTTCTGCTGGGAACTGAGCAGTTGTTTCTGGGCATCCGAGAGGCTCTAGCAGCTGGCAGATTTATCCAAGTAAGAGTGCCCTGGCTCTTCTCACTGCTCTTCAGCTTTTGCAACAGAAACCATCGTACACAAAGTGCTGTTGATTTTCAGAAGGATGTGACAGCAAAACAAGCTAAGTTTCTGCTTTCCCCAACTTCACTGATTTTGCTGCTGGTGTTCAGGGAGGGGGGGAGGTTGTTCCTGTTTTCTAGAAACATCTTTGCAAGCTAAGAGATACCAAACAGCCGTAACCAAATGAACTAGGAGGTCAGGTCCTGCAATTTCCCAAAGCTTTTTAATCCCACCTCGATGGCACCCTTGGCTCCAAGTCTTGCCTCATTACATCATAACCAGTACACAGAGTGTACACTGCACAGGACAGGATTAAGACATGACTGGACTGGTTAATTAATGACCTGTGTGGGCTTGACAGACACATACTTTCTTCCCAGAAATGAGAAGGCAGGTTTGGGATATTACTTTTTGAGGCAATTCATGCTGTGTTAGGTTTTAATTTCTTCTAGAAAGCTGTTACTATCCTTAGAGAAGCATCCAGCTTCAGAGGACTTCTGTAAACAAGCAGCTTGATCTGAGATACCCTTTGATACCACCAGTAAATTGTGAAGTTACAAAACATCTCAGAAGGTCTGGTAGATCCTGTCCAGCCCCAGATGTGCTGCCAGGTTACAGCAGAATGGGCCACCAAAGCTCAATGGCTGCTTCCACTCCCAAGAGCCCCTTAGTCACTATGGCTTACCCTGCTCAGGCTGCCTTTTTTTTTTTTCCCTAAACTAGGCATTAACAAATTCAGTGGCTTTGGCAAAATGCCTCAAAAACAAAAGCCATAATCCTGTGACTCATCCACATTTTACAGTTTTGTATTTTTCCACTGTGCAGAAGCGATTCCTCCAGGACTACAGGAAGTGTTTGTGTCACCTGGACCCCAGTTCTTCTGCTCTCCTCAGCAGCTGGGCAGGTTGCTCTCCCTCTTCTTTAAGGAGAGTTTTTCTTTGTCCATTTTTTTCACAAATAGACCAAACAGATAAATAAAAAGTGCTGATTGCTCCCTTATGGCAGCTCATCCCAGGCTGAAGTTGTCAGCTTGGAACAACCAAGTCACTCCTCGCTCTTTGTCCCTTGCTATGCAGGTCCCATCTTGGTCCTGGCCATTCCCACATACTCCTTCTGTGCAGCATATGAAAAACCATTCCTTTTGGTCACAAGATTTTTCCATTATGGGATTGAATCTTCTACCTAGGAGCAGATGCAAGGCAGAACCAGGAGCCTCTCCCCACAGCCTGTCACCTTCCCCAAGGGCTGGTCTCAGCAGGGGCACAAATCCATGTTGCCAGCATCCATGCGAGGTCTCTGCCGGTGACGATCTCAGGGGCTGGAGCAGGACACTGCTGCTGCTCTTCTCAGACACCCAGGGACTGCCTGATGATCACAACGTATGGCCGAAAGGCCAAGAGCAAACAGCTTCCCAAGGACAGGAGTCTGGAGAAGACTGTAGCTTAGCAGGTAGACACGCCACTACCTGTCACACGGGACAACAACACAGGCACTCAGGCAGCTCTGAGCGAGAGGATGATTCAAAAACAAACCTGTACTTATCCTGTACTTTCTGCTTGATGTCCTGCAGTGAATCTTGGGATATATCTCGCTCAAGGTACCCAGAAAGCACCTCTGTAGCATTCTCTAAGTCTGCTTGGTTATTCTGAAAAGACAAAAAAAAAAAGTGTCTTTTGAGGGGGATTAGGAAGAGGGTTTTTTTCTTGAATCCAACCGAAATCAGTACTGAAATAAAAGGCAGGATTAGATACGCACTGATAGCGCTCGAGTGGCTTGCTCTGACCATCACGACTGAAAAACCTGACATTTCTTCATTTAATTAGATGAGAATCTGTATCTACCAGCATGTCTTATGTCTTCCTCAATCCGCAATATCCTAGCAAGCCTAAAAAAAAAATCCTTTCCTTACTAGCAGTACAGCACGGCACAAGACATTTCATCTCCCACTCTGTGCCTTGTTTTTTTTTTTTTTCTTCTTTAAACCAGCATTGGCAAAGCCTCTACTGACTCCTGCTACACGCAGAGCAGCATCATAGCCCAGCGTTCACTACCACCTCCTCCAGTCAGCAATCCTACACAACATCCAGCAGGGCCTCTAACTTTTGCAAAACAGAATAGTAAGATGGATTCACTTTGGGTCAAACTGGGGTCAAGAGCTTCTCTCCAAGCATTAAATCTCTATTTTGCTTTGCTCTGTAATCTGAACTCCTGACAAGCGTGTTTTCTCCTACCTCAAAGATAATGGACTGATTATTCTTTTTGAGGTAGAAGGCAAAGACGTAAGTGTACATGAGTGTGGCACGACACTGGCAGAGGACGTCAACTGCTTTCTTCAGGAACTGCACCTCGATCCATGACATGTTGTGCTGCTGCATCTCCTCCATCTTCTGCTTCACCTGAGCATAGAGCTTGTGCTCAAAGCGCAGGCTCTGCATGTGGTTCATGTAGCGGTTGCAGTAGAACAGGTACCTCTGCAGGGCTGCTCTGGATCGCTGTGTTAATTCCCATTAGGGAGAAAGAAAACAAATAGTTAAAACAAAGTAATGGCTCCAAGAGAAGTACACCCTTCATGAGGCTCTTCCTGACCCTGAGAACAAGCTTCCTTTCCCAAGGTGTTTCCACTCCTCTCACATTGGCCAGACTCAGGTGGCAACACTTTGCACGGCAGCACTAACCCTGACGTTGTGCACGAAGATGAGGCACCAGACTTTGAATTTCAGCCTCTCAATTCGAGTCATTCAACTTAAATGATTCCAGTGTCATGACAAACAGCGAGAAGCACATTTTCTTTACTTTTTTTGCCTAATAAGTTCTAATTAGGCAATTACTTGTGTTAAGAGGGCAACCTTAGGTTGCCTAGGCTACACTGATTCTAGAGCAAGGGAAAGACACCACGTGCTAAGTAGTACAAGAGAACCAAGAAGATTCAATATACAGCCATTAATCTTATTTTCTTCTTCCTGACAGATCAGCTGTAAAAAATAAATAAAAGACAGTGTGGGCATGGTTAAATGTACATGCTGTGGATGTACAAAGGGAGTACCTATCAGCCAAAGCCATCACTATCTGCAGGGAGGGGCTGCAGAAAACACTCTGGTTCTTGGCTATACTGGTACTTCGTCAGAGACACAGGGAATGGATTTGTGCAAGCTGCAGAACAACACCCAACCAATTCCTTCCCACTAAAAGGGGTTCGGCTCCATACACCGTCACCAAACAGTCTGATGTCACTGTACCTTCACCCACAATTTCTTCTATTCCAAGTTATTAGAATGAGAACAGTCTGATTTATTTACATTCGGAAGGTTTGTTGTGTTTTAAACACCTCACAATTCACATTAAGACCTCTGCATTTTACAAAGGACATGAGGATTGTTGTCTCAGACCCACAGCAACATGCTGGCTTCACATGAAGAGCTGCTCTAAAACAGGTGAGGCAACACAGCAGATAACAACCGAGTGAATGCGTTCTTTAAATTGGGTTAAAGTGGCTTCGAACATTTCATTTCTGGCCCAAAGCAAAAGTCCAAAGCTGCAAGGGAACTTGACTGTCTTTTGTATTTGTACCCAAATCCAGGAAATTCTTCAGTTAATTTATAGGTTTAAAGAAACCACACCGCAGGGTTGGTGACCTCCCTTATCACCAAAGATTATGGACTCACCTCCTGTGCATCCCTTGCTGCCTTTGCATCATCCTCATTGTAGCGATTACAGTTGTACCTGCAACAGGAACACGATTTCCACATATTTCAGTCCAAATCGATGCTATCCGCATCACAGCTTCCTCGCCTGCCAGTGAGGCACACTCCCGAACTCACCAGGCAGATCCATGGGGCTCCCAGGGGCCCAGGCACACCCAGCAGAACTCTGCTTTGCAGTTCTGGTTCCGACAGACCATGTGGTTGCAGCCCCCATCCTTCTCGATGGTGACGTGGCATTTCGGGCACTCCTGGTCACAGGACAGAAAACACCATTAGCTGGGAAAGCACAGAACCCACCACAGCCTGGAGAGATGAGAAGGGTTCCTGTGACACCAAGAGAGAGCATGTCAAGCAAAAACGCATGATTTACTTCTTCCTTCTGACCATCAAGAACCTCTTCCAAGTCAGGCCTTTAACTATTTCCAAAAGCAGAGCAGCTAGACAGCAAAACCCCCCTAAGGAACAGCACATTCTATCCGCACTGCTATCACAGCAGCACAATGGATGGGGGATTTCATGACCCAGCAGTAGCGACGGTCTGTAACAGCCCAGGGGAAGGTATCTGCTTCTGCTCACCATCAAATGTCTGCTCCACTTCAGTGCTCCAGTTGAACAAAAACCTAACGTGGAGCTGATCCCCTACTCTCATCAAGCCAGGGCACCTGCAGTTGTAAAACGCCAACCAAAAAGCACCTGAAAACATGCAGCAGGAATCCAGTGTGCTTCAAAGAAGCTCCTGTCAGCTAAAATGATACTTCACCTCCTGCGGCATTTCCACATTGCCCATCAGGTCCCTCCCTGCTCCTGTCCCCCTGTTCACTGAAGACTCCTCTCCCTTCTAGGTGTGAGGCCTTTGCCACACAGAAAGATATCCAAGGGATATACCAGCTGAAAATCAAGCAGCAAGTACAGAGGAAAAAACCCAAAACAAAAACCAAACCAACAAAGACAACAAAAAAACCCACAAAATAAAATAAAAACAATTTAGCCTGGATCAGCTCCTCAGTCCAGCTCATCAAACAACCACCCCAGCATTTATGGAGATTTTTCAGAAGCCAGAGACCTGGGGTTGTTCAGCCTGTGGAAAAGGAGGCTCAGGGGAGACCTCACGCTCCACAACTCCCTGACAGGAGCTTGGAGCCAGGTGGGGTCAGTTTCTTCTACCAAGGAACAAAAAAAACCCATCCTTAAGTTGCACCAGGGGAGTTTTATGTTGGACATGAGGAACAATGTCTTCCCCACAAGGGTTGTTGAGGCCTGGCCCCGGCTGCCCAGGGCAGTGGTGGAGTCCCCATCCCTGGAGGGGTTTCCAAGCCGTGGAGATGTGGTGCTGAGGGACATGGTTTAGTGGTGTCCTGGCAGTGCTGGGTTAACGGTTGGACTCGACGATGATCTTAAAGGTCTCTTCCGACCAAAACAACTCTATGCAAATATCCTCCCCAGTTAGGAGCACATCTTTACTGTTTGCTAACCAGAGCAACCACCTCCTAATCTGGCATTCAGATAAACTCTCAATGAAGGAAGAACTCTACACATTCAACCAGACTATAACCGCTACTTTTATACAGGACACGATCCAACACACTCCTGTACATCCACTCTGAATGTCCCAACTGTAACATCTTCATACGAGTTTCCCCATTTATGTTGTAAGGCACAGGAGAATGTGCACACCAACAAGTACTCGTAAGACAGCCAAGGAGATACAAAAGACCAACATGCTCTCCAGTTGTCAGACATATTCCTTCCACTGCAGGGAGGGAGGTCTGCTGAGGAAAAAAGACAAGGAGGAAGACATGAAGCACTACAGCTTCTTTTTGGCCAGTATAATTAAAAGTGCTTTCAGCTGCTTTTGCTTCCTGATGGTCGTGACTTCACAGACCTGAGCACTAATGAAAAATAAGGGTCATTACAAGAAGCATGCGCTAACTTTGAGGTTATCCTTGCTTTGAGATGTGTTGCTGAACAATCCTTCCCTTCCAACCCACCTATTTCCAATGGGTTCAAGCAGCAAGCAAGCACATAAGGGGGGTGGAGGGGTCCAGACGGGCTTCCACTCCCCTCCCACCTGTGTTTGTCCTACAAACAGAGTAATTGTACTACAAACAGAATAAACAAAGCACAGTGGCTCCCTTGTTGGCCCTCTCAAGGGGGCCAATGTCAAGCTGTCCTCTTGGGCTGTCCATAGGATGGCTACTCAGCCAGATAAGTTTGTCCCCAATGAGTTGGTCTATGAACTTCTGTGAACTTCAGACCCCAAATGGTGACTCCTTTGAGCACAGTACCCAGCAGAGTACATATTTCCCTCTTCCAGGCAGCCCTCCTCCCTCTTCCAATCCCTCAGGACTCAAATTCAGATTTATCCCATCAACATCCTTCACAACCATGAAGATTCCCATTCAGTTTGCTCATCACTTTGCTAACCAAGAGCAGCACTGCTCCCCTGTCACACTGTGGTACAGCCCCCCCACCACTCTAATGCCGACTGTGTGGCTCACAGCAACAAGAGAAGATGGCGGTCACAGAGCCTTGCGCTTTCTTCCAGACATGTCATCCAACGAGAGGCCGACATCCACGTGCCACAATGAAAGACGTGGCTAATCCAACCCAACAGCTGTGGCCACCACTCCCACTTAGAAAAATCCCACAACTGGAAGAAGAAACAAACCAGATCCCAGAGAAGTTGCCAAGCTGGAGAGGTGCAGCAGGTCCACACCCCAAGGACATGGGGCCATCCCCACACACAGCCAGGCTCAATTAGGAGTGCTGAAATTCCGCTCTCCTGTCTTTTGAGGATGAGACCAAGCTCTTCAGCATCTCAATACTGCACAGCACGTGGGGCTTCTCGCCCTGTGATGCAAAACTAGAACAAAAAGACCCTAATAAATAAAATTACAGGGAATGTCATCTTTTTCAAGCCTTTGTACGCCTGTCAAGCAAGGCACAAGGAAGACAGATTACACACTGAACTATAAAGATTCATGAAGTTTCAAGTGTTGAAGTTGAATATTATCAAAAATTAAGGAAAAGCCACAAGAACATACTAAAGAAATGAAGAAAAAACAAAGCAGCAGCAACTACTCAAGCCACCAATGCAACGAGTGGGAGAGATTTATAGATTAAGAAGGATAGGGAAGGAAGGTCTTACGGAGAATTATGGCTACGCAATAACATAATAGCCAGCAAATCAAATTACTAAATTGGTAGATCACTCTGCACATTCTCTGTCACGCCACGACGCAGAAGTGACCTCGTTAACATCGCTCTGCTCTCAACAACTTGGTGTTGTGCTTACCCACTACATTTTAAAACAAAAGCCCGGGCAAACCTGGCAAAAGAGAACAATCCCTGTTTTGTCATAAAAAGGCTGTGTGTACATAAAACATCATGTAGCTCAGCTGCTGTTCTTATGAACGGGGGCTAAATAGAGATGTATTTTGTATTTCAGGGCAGGTGAAAAGGATTAATCCTTTCCGGAACTGCTGGAGGCAACTGGTGTATGACAGCCTCCCAGCCACATTCACAGCAACGCCTTCGCCCATAACCCATCCTAAACAACAGAAGCTGCCTTAAACACCACAGGGTTTTCTTAAAGCATTTCAGGAAAAATCTGAACTTAACAACAGTTAGCACAAATAGTACACCATGACAACACCCAGAGTCGGGGTGTTTTAAATCATTAAAAAGGAAAAGATGGTGCTTTGACATCGGACGAAACATGCTGTTGGCAGCTCTGGCAGAAAACTGCACTGGTGAGAAATGGAAGAGCAAAGTTCGACACTGGTACCCGGGGAGGATCTAGCAGGCTGCCAGAATTTCCCTGTCTTAGAACAAATGTAGGACTTCCAGAAAGTACAGAGGGAGTGCGTGTTCAGACATTAACCAGTGACCTAAAAGGAAGAGAATTGGGTTCGTGCCATTTTATCTTGCTTAAGAGGAGGAAAACAAAAAAAAAAAAAATGGCCAATAGCTTTTTTTGGAGGAAGAAAACCTGCCCGGTTTATACATCAGCTAACTCAAGCCCTGTCTAGCCCAGAAGATAATGAGATGGTGACCTGCCAGGAGCCAGAAGCAGCAAGGCAGGGGCATTTTTAATACCAGATGAACAACTTTCATTAACACCAATTTAACTTCAACAAATAAAACAGCGCCTTGGGTGAAGATCAGCACCGTTACCATCTTGGTTCTTCTGCCTTTAGTGTTCCAAGATGCAGGAAGATTAACATCACTGAAACTCAGATCTGAAACAGGTTTCCCCTCCTTCTTTTAGGCTCCTTTCAGTCTTGATACACCTCAAGAGCCCCAAATAAATGCACAAATCTAAGGTTTCTGTATTTCTTACTCCTCTGAATGTCCACTTAACAAAAGTAATGGATTTATGTGGTTTCTTTATTCCCAAAGCCACACAAACCAAATACCTGAAACCTGCCTAGGTTAATTCAAGGAAAAACTATTGAAGAACCAAGTCTGTAGAACGAACTGAAAAAGAAAGAAATGCGCAAGAAGACTGGAATTGAAGGTTGTTCTACGTAATTCATCAAAAACCACATCATATGGCTCCAATTTGTGAGCAGAAACCAATTCCGCCAGGTTTTGCTTTTCCATTCCCATACAATGATTGCCTAATTTTACTTTCCCAGTCCATCTCCCAGGGCAAGCTGGAACAAATCTATCTCACAGTCTCATGCTGCAATGGATAACCCAGATTTCAAGCCCACATTCCAGGAGGACTGGTGTTTTTCCCTTATACCTTCGTCTCGGTAAGATGGGAAGTTTTCTTCCCTGAATGGAGACCACTGGGGACAGCATCATGCTCACAGGACTCGGGAAAGCACTTTTCAAAAGCTAGAAACAGCCATGGAGACCACAGTAGCCACTGAATGACTTGGGATTTTTTTCCCACTGAAAACAGGGACTTTTGCATTTGATGGTACCTGATCTGATTCCTTTCTAGGTTCTTCCAAATGAAGCAATTCAGCACCGAATCCGAGCTCTCACTTGCAGTCACTGAAGCAAAGAGCTGTGAAGGCACAAGACAATGTTCCCAAACATGACTGTCCCCATTTTCCTGCTAGAAACAGTACAGAGACAGGGCAAGGACAGACGTAGGCGCGCTCCAACTGTTCAATTCCTACCCAGAGTATCGCTACAACCTCACACTATGGCGGCGAGGGATTTTATTGGGTTCCTCTCTGAATGGCAGCAGGACTGTGTCACCGTCAGACAGGCAGTTGGGTTTCTCCGTGCCTCTGGCTGAGAGCCAGCAGGCAGTTCAAGCAAGAGGTGGTGGTGCCTGGCAGCCCCACGGCTCTGGGCTGAGGCGGTTCTTTAGAGGCTGCCAAGCTCCAATTGCACGTGTTCCAACAGCCGGCGCCGCTCGTGCTTCATCGTTACAGCGGCGTGAAATTACCGCCTTCGACCTCTTGCAGCCCACGAGAAAGCAGAGATCATTACGAGGGGTGGGTTATGCTTCCTGCCAAGTTTCCCCTCAATTGAATCTCACATCACTTCGGAGAGAGAAGAATCGTGATATTGTCCTTTGGTTAATTCAGTTGATACGGATACCCTAAGACTCCAGGACAGTTATCTCGCTTAGATGGCTGGTTTAATTACCCTGATGTATATTTCTTCCCGTTGCTGCCACAGAGCCTGGCCTCCGAAGTATTTTCTTGCTGTAGGAGCATCTCACGTGGTATTAGGGGAAGTAGCTTAGATGATGTTTAAGGACAACAGCTCTTCTGCTGTTGACACCAGACTACAGGAACAAACAGATAAGCTGGGCTGATGGCAGTGTGGCTTGGCCATACTCATTTCCCCCCCACACCATCCTCTGGGTGGGTGTTTCCCACCGAAAAAAAACCCTAAAAATAATTAACATCTTCTTACTCCAGGCAGTCAATCCTAGCTCTGACAGTCTGAGCTACGCTTTAAATACCAGCCCAACCACCAGCACGACTCCTTCCTGACAAAACCTAGATGCTTGTTAAGAAATAACACCAAGACTGACCCTCTATCCAATTATTTTCTCTCGATGCAAGTCTGTGGGCAAGCAAGCTGCAGAAACGATCATCTTCCTGTCTGAGAGACAAGTAGCTTCCTATTTCCAGTAGCCAGCATTAGTGGGACATGATTCATGTCTGGTCTATGTAACACATATGCATATATATAATTCAGGCTTTTTAATGGGCACAGAATCCAGGAAGAGAATGCTTAACATCTGATCATAACAAACCCCAGTAAGGAGAGCTCAGATCCTGGACTTGAGCAGCATGCCAAGATCAGGACAGGTAGTAGATGGGGACCCCTAAGGCCATGACCAAGATCACACTCCTGAGGGGCAACAGCAGCTCCTCATCTGGCTCCCAAGGGCTCTGTCACAGGTACAAGGCTGTGGCCTCTCTGATATCCCAAATATTTGATACCCAAGGCTAAAAGCTACTTTGCATGTGCTTACATTTGGCTCGTTCCAAGCTACTCTTCCTCCGGTTTAACACCAACAACACCTGAAGACCAAGCAAACTGTGAACAAGTCTGGTTCAGTTCTTGAGCCGCAACACACCTTTGAAGGCACCCGCCTCAGAAAAAGCCAAGTTCACTTGATTGAGCAATGTCCGGCCTCCAAGCAGGGACCACACAAGTCTCAGCCCACAAAACAGAAAGAAGCAGCTGAGACTGCCCAAT
This sequence comes from Todiramphus chloris collaris, assembly GCA_025345505.1. Taxonomy (NCBI): domain Eukaryota; kingdom Metazoa; phylum Chordata; class Aves; order Coraciiformes; family Alcedinidae; genus Todiramphus; species Todiramphus chloris. The sequence goes on from JANVCC010000034.1 coordinate 25,111,465, forward strand.
TTCAGCCTGATTTTAACTGCGCATCTCGGCCTGATGGGTGTTTCTGATTTCACCACAACGCAACATTCCAGTTCAATGAAAAACACACAGCCAGCCCCAGAAAGCAGCAGCCACTGCCGCAAACAATACCATTAACCAGTTACACAACAGAGCTAAGAAAACAAAGCAGCCATTTCCTCACACTCTCCCCACCTTCTTCCACCCTCCTGGCTTGGCAGCCATGAGACCCAGGCCTGCTCCTAACCCCCACCCAATGGCATCCGCTGGCTTTTGTTTTCTTGCCACCGTGCCAACCTTTGTTTGAATTCGTCCCAAACCGAACGAAGGCTGAAGTTTCAGGCAAACTTGGCCTAGTTCAAACGAAGGCATTTACATAATCAAATCTTAGCAGCTGTTCTGCCAGTCTCTTCATCTGGAATCCTGCCCAGCAGAAAGGAACAACTCCTCAAGAGGCTGACCCAGGGGATTTAAAGGCAGATGTAAATGATCACAGCCCAGTCAAGCCATGGGTCAGGGTAACAGGTTCACACACATGGAGCGAGGCACAGATTTGCTTTGGGAAGCCATTACTGCCAGACAGGAGCCCAAAGACTTCAAACTGGAGCTGCCTTTGAGTCTCCAACAATTAACTCTTTCTTCCAAGAGCAAACTCCACTTAACACATAGAATTTGATGCAGTAATACCCATTTGCTCTTCAAACAAGAGCACTTCAGTGTATCGTGAATTTTAATTCTTGCTCTTAACTAAATAATCCTAGAACAGAGGAATTAGGTTGCCCTTTTCATCTGAGAAAAAGCCCTCACCTTTGTGTTCGCTGCAATCCAATTAGAAGTTTCACTGTCATCATCACACTTCTTAATCCACTTCTTTAACCACTGTTAGAAAATGAAGAGAGTTACATTTAGAGGAACTGTAAATGTTCCTAGACAGGTGCTTATATTATGGTAAGGTACACACAACCACATTGAGCAACTACAGAAATGCCTAGTACAGGAGGAATGCTTGTCCTGAAACACCTTCCCTCCTCTTCAGAGGGTCACAGCTGTAACAGCCTCCTCCTCCAGACATCTCCCCAGCTGTCCAAGGTACTGTTCCCTCCAAGGCCCAACTTCGGGGCGTTCTGAAGAACCAGCACGATGTCACCGATTCTTCTCATGCTATGATCTAAACAGGTGAACTACTACACTTCTTGATGTGAACACTTGCAAAGCTTCTGCTTCATTTCTACGTCTTGCCCGTAAACTGACTTTAAACTTTTACAAGTCACACATTTAGAAAAAACCTTTGACATGCTCACCTTGCATTTAACAGGATCATGCCAGTTTTCACCGCAGTTAAAGCTGGAAGTGAAAGAAAGGGGGAAATAAGCAAAGAGGGCAGACAATTATATTTTTATTTAACTAGGTTAACACCATGGAAGTTTTCTTCTGGGTCATTCGGTTGACAAAGCCAGTCATAAGGAAGCATTATACGTGCCAAAACCCCCCAAATCCAATCCTCAAATCCCTCAACAGACAATTCTGAGCAGTATATACCTCAATATATTTTGATTCTCCACAGTGCCTTCAGTCAAGGAACTCAACTACTTTGAAGCCACTCAGCTGAAAGCGATCCCTCAGTGAAAGCTGGGTCTATCTCCATGTCAAAGGAGGCCCGAGGGAGCAACAACAACATCATCATGAGGTTTGCAACCAGCTCTTAGCATCAGAAGCCCACCCTGTGCTTCTCCCACCTTCTACACCACATTCCAACATAGAGGTACAGAATATGTGCCAAAACACTTTCAAGGTAGTGAGTAAAAAGCAGCATCGTCTTTTACTCGATTGCTCTTACCAAAACTGACGTCCACATTTGCAGCGAACGGGTTTAGCATCAGGATATTGGACTTTAACAACGTGGTGGCAATCTGGGGCAGGACACCATTTTAACAGTCGATTACACTACAAGAAAAAAAAAAAAAAAGGAAAAAAGAAGAGAAAACCATAATTGAAAAAGGACAATGTACAAGGACACCATCTTATCGGCTGTTCCTGCTTTACTGTGGCCAGGTATAGGTCTGCACTGCTAGACTCGTCAGTCTTTCAGTCTGCAACATGTGCTTAGCTCCAGCATTGCATAAAAAAATAACCATACCGCTGCAGATATCGTCTCAAACAAGGAGTGAAAGCTTGATACCAGTAACAACTTACCTACTGGGCTCTCCACTCAATCTGAACACATATAACTGGGGAATTGGGACAGTGGAAAAACCTTTCTTTGCAGGTTTATTTTGATTTTGAGGTTGCAAAGCTAACAGTGTTTCTCTAAAAGCATTTTGCAGCTTTAATTCAAATGGCTAATGTTTAAGGTGTGTTCTTGTTGACGTTTCCTGATTTCCAAGCTGAAGTATCTCAGGTGCTGTTCAAGAACTAGAAACATTAAGTGCCCCTCAAAACCTGTATATTGAATATATCTCACATTTTATCTACAGCTCTTGTTCTATCTCTACATCTTTTGTCTTCCAGATTTTTTTAATACATTCCTACAACTATACCTATAAAACAGATATATACAGGGCTATAAAATAACCCCTGCAAAGCCTCTTACTGGTAGTCAAACTCTAATAGAGACTAAGCAAAAAAAACCTGCTCTACAGTTAGAAACAAGCCGTGCTTCTCTGGTTTGGTACTTAGGAGACAAAACCAACCAAAAGTTTCAAATTAAAACTCACCTCTACAAAACTATTGGTTATTAAATGCTGGTACTTTAATTTAACCTTGGAATCTGTGATCAAACGCCTGTGGAAAGAGAAGAAACACAGAAAAATCATTGTGGCAAACTCATTTTTTTCCATGCATAGCCAGTAAGTTATGGAAGACAAGTGGTTTTGATTCCTCCTTCTATAGTTGCAGGTACGGTTTTGTACTTAACTCTCCTCCATTTCTTAGATCATTTCTATATTGTGAGAACTATAAATAGTGTATTTAATTTCTAATGTTAGTTTCAGAATCTTACAGAAAGCTCATGCAGGTCAAAAGAACTGAACCTCCCAGTGTGCGGATTTTTTAAGAACATTTTCCTGAAGAGCCCAAGAAACAGAGCAAACAATTATTCATTTATTTATTTGTGTTAAACACGCACATTTTGTGGGCAAATCCCTTGAAGAGGCTCCAGCATAACTGCTGTGCTGTTAATGACTTTGGCAGACCTAATGTCATCCAGGTTTCAGAGGAACACTACAGCTTCAGTTTCAAGTTTAACATTGTTTTCTTCTATTTACCATCAAAGCAAAGTAGATTTAAATTCAACATCTTAGAGGGTGTATAAAGCTGACTGTAACTTTGAATTATTCAGGAGAGAAGAAAACTAGATGGATGAGAATCATTTAAAAACCTGGTGACCACGTTCTCCTGGACACACCAACCCAGCTGGCACTTGCATACTGCCCGGCCTAGATACATCCAAAATAATTTAATGATGTATTGCTGAACTTGTAAGATGTCTTATAAATTGTGTTTTCTTTGTCCATACCTACAGTTCTAGACATAATAAATGTCACTTGATAAATTTATTGTATTTTATGTGTATGTCAGGAACTGGATTCGAAATGCAGGGTAATGCTGTGACCAGCCAGAGCACGCAGTCCGCTGGGTTTTGCTCACCAAAGTGCCGGTGATCACAGCACATCCACAACCTTTCTACTCTAGGTCCACCAGCACTTCCACAGCACCAATCAGGCAGTGCTCTGAAGGTCTCCTTCGAGAACTGTGCCTTGAATATTGATGTCTTTTATCATAGAATCATGGTTGAAAAGGACCTCCAGGGTCATCAAGTCCAACCTTTGTCCTAGCATTTCTCTAACCACTACACCATATCCTCAAGCTCCCCATCTAATCGTTCCTTAAACGCCTCCAGGGATGGTGACTCCACCACCTCCCTGGGCAGCCTGTTCCAGTGCCTAACCACCCTCTCAGTGAAGAATTTCCTCCTAATATCTAATCTAAACCTCCCCTGACACAACTTGAGTCCACTCCCCCTCGTCCTATCATTACTAATTTGAGAGAAGAGACCAACACCAGCCCCTCTACAACCTCCTTTTAGGTAGTTGTAGAGGGCAATAAGGTCTCCTCTCAGCCTCCTCTTCTCTAGACTAAACAAACCCAGTTCCCTCAGCCACTCCCCATAGGCCATGCTTTCCAGCCCTTTCACCAGCTTTGTTGCCCTCCTCTGCACTCTCTCCAGCACCTCGATGTCCCTCCTGTGCTGTGGTGACCAAAACTGGACACAGTACTCAAGGTGCAGTCTCACAAGTGCCCAGTATAGCGGTACGATCACCTCCCTACTCCTACTGGTCACACCGTTTCTGATCCAGGCCAGGATGCCATTGGCCTTCTTGGCACACTGCTGGCTCATGTTCAGACGGCTGTTGACCAACATCTCCAGGTCCTTCTCCACCAGGCAGCTCTCCAGCCACTCCTCCCCAGGCCTGTAGCATTGCTGGGGGTTGTTGTGACCAAAGTGCAGGACCCGGCACTTGGCTTTGTTAAACTCTATACAATTGAGCTCAGCCCATCTCCCCAGCCTGTCCAGATCCCGCTGCAGAGCCTTCCTACCCTCAAGCAGATCGACACTTGCGCTTAATTTTGTGTCATCTGCAAATTTACTGAGGGTACATTCAATTCCCTCGTCCAGGTCATTGATGAATATATTAAACAAGACAGGTCCCATAACTGAGCCCTGAGGGACACCGCTTGTGACTGGTCGCCAACTGGATTTTACTCCGTTCACCACCACCCCCTGGGCTCGGCCATCCAGCCAGTTTCTGACCCAGCAAAGAGTCCTCCTGTCCATGCCATGACCTGCCAGCTTCTCCAGCAGAATGCTGTGGGAAATGTGTCCAATGCCTTCCTGAAGTCCAGGTAGACAACATCCACCGCCTTGCCCTCATCCACTAGGGGGGTCACCTGATCATAGAAGAAGAATGTTCCCCCCATTGTCCTGCACTTGCTGTGTGATCACCCTCAAAATGAACTGTTCCATAATCTTTCCCGGGACCGAGGTCAGGCTGACAGGCCTGTAGTTCCCTGGATCGTCCTTCCTGCCCTTCTTATAGATGGGTGTCACATTGGCAAGTCTCCAGTCATCTGGGACCTCCCCAGTTGACCAGGATCGCTGATAAATGATGGAGAGAGGCTTGGTAAGTTCCTCTGCCAATTCCCTCAGCACTCTCGGGTGGATCCCATCTGGCCCCATAGATTTGTGGGTTTCCAGTTGGCTTGGAAGATCATTAACTACCACTTCCTGGATTATGAGGGGACTGTTCTGGTCTCCATCCCTATCTTCCAGTTCAGGGGATTGAATGCCATGAGGATAACCAGACTGACTATTAAAGACTGAGGCAAAGAAGGCATTAAGTACCTCAGCCTTTTCCTCACCCTTGATAACAATGTTCCCCCTTGCATCCAGTAAGGGATGGAGATTCTCCCTAGCTCTTTTTTGTTATTAATATATTTGTAAAAACTCTTCTTCTTGTCTCTTGCAGCAGTGGCCAGGCTGAGATCTAGTTGAGCTTTTGCCCCCCCTAATGTTCTTTCTACACAACCTAACTAAATCCCTGTACTCATCTTGAGTAGCCTGCCCCTTCTTCCAAAGGTGGTAGACTCTCCTCTTCCTCCTAAGTTCCACCAGAAGCTCCCCATTTATCCAGGCCGTTGTTTTCCCCGACGGTTCATCTTACGACACATGGGGACAGCCTGATCCTGGGCCTTTAAGAGCTCCTTTTTAAAAACAGTCCAGCCTTTTGACAAACAAGAAACAGAACTAGACAAATTAAGAGGAGATGAAACCCACTCCTAGTGCCTACAAAACCAGACTTTGGGGTACCCTCTTCTGAGCCGAGCTACGAAAGAAGCATCTACACCAAGGAAGTCAGATTCAGAAAGCAAATTGTGGTGGCCTGCTTTGCTTATTAACATCATCAACAACTTACCATGGAGGTTAAAGAAATTACCAGCAGCATCAGCAAGGGTGAAAAAACAACAGGAATAGGCTTCAGCCAGAATGAATGAAAGGGGACCCTTCCTTCAATCTTCTTTCTTAATCGCAGAATCCCAGCATGATAAAGGTTGAAAGGGACCTCCAGAGATCACTTTGTCCAACCCCTCTGCTCCAGCAGGGTAACCCAGGGCAGGGCGCCCAGGATCACTTTGTCCAGGAGGGTTTGGAATCTCTCCAGAGAAGGAAACTCCACAAAGCCTGGCTCAGGCTGCCCAGTGAAGCTGGCACTCTCACAGGAAAGAAGTTTCTCCTTCTGTTCAGGTGGAACCTCCTGGGTTCCAGTTTGTGCCCATTGCCCATTGTCTTGTCACTGGGCACCACTGACAAGAGTCTGGCCTCATCAGCTATTGATGAGCATTGATCAGATCCCTTCTCAGGCTTCTCCCCTCCAGCTGAACAGCCCCAGGGCTCTCAGCCTTTCCTTGGCACAGAGATGCTCCAGGCCTCTCAGCATCATCGTAGCCTCCGCTGGACTCTCTCCAGTAGTTCCTTGTCTCTCTTGAACTGGGGAGCACAGAACTGGACACAATATTCCAGAGGTGGCCTCCCTAGGGCAGAGCAGAGGGGGAGGAGAACCTCCCTTGATCTACTAGACACACTCTTCTTCATGGCCTTCAGGAGACCATTGACCTTCTTGGCCACAAGGGCCCACTCCTGGCTCAAGGGGAACTTCTTTTCTCCCAGGACTCTCAAGTTCTTCTCTGTGGAGCTGCTTCCCAGCAGGTCAACACCATGGCTGGGGTGAATCCCAGATGGATTTTTATCTTCCAAGAACATTTGTAGGTTTAAAGGAACTTATTTGCTCTACCACCTTGATGTTCTCAGAGGCCTCAGACATCTCTGCCATGCCTAGGCAAGGGGGAATCCCACAACACACAGTCTGAGATGAAAACCACACAGATTCACCTGAGCATCGTGGTTTTCTGTGCTATAAAAGCCATGAAGTGAAACATCAGGATAGTCAGACCTGTTACTAATATCAAGCAGTAGCAACAGAAGCCATAGCAACAGAAGCCAGCGCTGCTCTCCTCGCCTTCCATTCTTTCCTTGCTGCTGCTACAATTTCAGCCCATCTACTTGACATGCACTAGTTGAACAGCTTCTTCCAACTGTCACCATCAAGAAAACCCTCAAGAGATTTCCTGCTGAGCGCGTACAACACCACAAGCTGATTTCGGCTTCCAGTAAACAAAAATCTCCATCAAGTCACTCAAGATCTTATGCCAACTTCAGTTTCCACCTCCCAAGCCCTACAAACCACCTCTCATCAGGGCAGAAAAACATTTCAACTACTTCCACTTCTATCCAGCCTACATTTCATGACTAACACAGAGGGAGTTGGGAAGTCTGAAAGCAACTGATATAAAACCCAGCAAATTAATATCAATGAGTGAGTCAGACTTCAGGAAGGAAGGAATAAGGTAACAGAACAAGCTTCTATTTAGATGCTTTTTAGCATGAAGAATCAAAATTAACTCAATCAAGGCTCGGAATGATGAAGGATATTACTCATGCAATAACATCACCCAATAGAAAAGAGAAGGAAGCTGATGGAGCTCACTGCTCTACCACAGATGGAGCAGTCACCCTACAGCCAGATGACTTAATAAGCCAAGTGACAGGGGTTGACATACCAGCTTCATTCAACCTTCAGGTTTGAGGGTAAACTGCTTTCTATCAGAGGGCATAAAACACGCCCTATAGAAGACTTCTTTCCTCTGACTCACATATTAACTACAGCTATTGGACTTGGTGAACCAGTGGGTTGACCTAGGTAGGAAGTTCTAAATTCCTACGTAAATGAAAGGAAACAAAACACGCAAAGCTGTTAAACAGGGTTTGGAAGGACCGCCTGAGGTTTATTCTGCTGTCATGCCAGCCAGACTGGTCAAGGAGTCTTTCCTCCAAGTACTGTGGCATGGGGTTTGCAGAGCTAAACAGAAGTTAAGTGGCATACTGGTATCAAAATAGACAGTTCAAGACCAACCTCTCCACTGCCTTAAAGTCTCTCTGCTGCTTTTTATAAGGCAGCATGCTTGAATAGCACATAAATAACCAAATGGAAAGAAGAAAGGAAAGCCAAGAGGTAGCAGCTCATCATACTTACATAACTGTATTGTCATCGACTAAGATATCACAGCCATGAGCAGGGCATGAAATGGTCTGGAAAAAATACGAACAAACAAAACAAAAAACAACAACAACAAAAACAAAACAAAAACAAAACACCAAAAAGGTCAAAAAAGGAACAGCGCTTATCCTATTTTTACATCACAAAAAATTCCAAGGTCACAACTTTGCTACCAATCCACAGCAGAAATAGTACCTTGGCTCTATCATCACATCCCAGATGAGCCACCATGCCCAGCACAACACCTCCCACCCACAGCAAAGACACCTGGACTAGCTCCACAGAACTCCCACCAGCTTCACCTGTGGCAGAGACCGCAGCCTCCAAAGCTTTGGGTTCCCTTGGTGTCCTGTTAGGTTTTTAATAGTTTAGTGGGGAAGAATTCTCCCCTGTCTTTCCCATTCCTCTCCAACAACACAATTGCCAGGAAGAAGTCACGAGGGTAGGTGAGCTGACATTTTACCTGTCCCATGCCTTCCTCCATGATTTTGGTAGTTAAATATTCACTCCAGCACTGCATACAGAACTTGTGTCCACACTCTAGGCCAGTGAAGTACTGCAATGACAAAGAACACAAGACATTGACTCATTTCATCAAATGGATTCACTCCATCACTTTGCCCTTGCCGGTGCTGTGCAGTTTATGACATCTCTCATCCCCAACACCAAACTCGAGACACAATTATTTTATCTGGCATCACCCCCACTACAGAACATTGCCGATGCAGCTTTAGTCATGCTTGCAAAGCCAAGTTTTAATCCCCAACCCTGGCAGCGAGGAAAGGTGTGGCTGATGTTTCCATCCTGCCCGCCCAGTTAAATCAATCCTTAGTTTAGGAGCACATATGGAGCACAGCAGGCTCTGCCCTGCCGTCAAATAAATGCAAAGCCACCAAACAGGTCACAGATATGAGATGATACAGTCTTCTTTCCTCTTATTTTTCCACTTGGCTTGCTACCACACAAGGATGCTTCCCAGAAGTCCCAGAATGTGCACGTCAGCTACGCCCAGGCACTAATTTAGCTCCCTCTTGTATAGAAGCAGTAAGTGATCAGCGAGCAGCCTGCGTTACTGGGTGAGCACTGCACAACAGAAATAGAAAGAATTTTGTGGACTTAATGCTCTTCATAGAATCATGGAACAGCTTGGGTGGGAAGGGACCGTCAAAGGTCATCTAGTCCAAACCCCCTGCACTGAGCAGTGACATCTGCAACTAGAGAAGGTTGCTCAGAGCCCCAGCCAACCTCACCTGCAATGGTTCCAGGGATGGGGCATCGACCACCTCTGTGGGCAACCTGGGCCAGGATCTCACCACACTCAGCATAACAAGTTTCTTCCTCCTCTCTTGTCTAAATCTCCTCCTTTGAGTTTAAAACCATCATGTCCTGTCCCAAAAGGCCCTGCTCAGAAGCCTGTCTCCATCTTTCAGACTTGAAGTGCTGAAAGGCCCCAAGAAGGTCTCCTTGGAGCCTTCTCTTCTCCAGGCTGAACAACCACAAGTCTCTCAGCCCGGCCTCCCAGCAGAGGGGTTCCAGCCCTCCAGCATTGCTGTGGCCTCCTCTGACCCCACTCCAACAGGTCCCTGTCTCTCCTGTGCTGAGGACTCCAAACTGGACCCAGCACTGCAGTAATGGAGCAGAGGGGCAGGATCCCCTCCCCTCAACTTGCTGCCCAGGCTGCTGGGGATACAGCCCAGGGTGTCATCGGCTTCTGGGCTGTGTGCACACAATGACAGCTCATGTCCAGCTTTTCATCCCGCAACACCTCAATCCTTTCTCTGCAGGACTGCTCTCCATCCCTTCACCCTCAGCCTATGCTGATACTGGCAGGTTGCTCTGAGCCAGGGGCAGGACCTTGCACTTAGCCTCATTGAACATCCTGAGGTTCACACAGACCCGCTTGTCCTGGTATGCACAGTTTCCCTAACTTGCTTGGTAAACTTCCCCCTGAAACCCAGATGCTCATCAGATGAAAACACTAAAGATCCTAATTGGCAGGTATAAATTACTGAAGAAAATCCAATAATGATTAGCTCTTGCAGACAGTAACAAGGACAACTTCATCTGTGTATGCATCACCTACACGGAGTACAGTGAAATACCATCTTGGACTAAATGGTTACACAAGGGGTGGAGGAGCAAACACTGCTGAGGGAAAACTGAAATGAAGTTACTTTTCTCAGGCCATCTTCAAGTTCTTTAATACCCAGAGCCAGTGGCAAGGACAAACTGTACTTAAAACAGCTCACCTATAGCACCGTGCAGCATATGATGGCTTTACTTTGAAATATTCTCAGTCAGTAAGATAAGAGCTCCACCCTGAGATACCATCAGCACAAAGAAACCTGGTTTCCTCTGCAGAACAGACCAAAACAGCAGCAGGATGCTGTTAATTACAGAGGGTCCATTTTAAGAAATCAATGCTCTTTCCAAACTGCCTCCCTGACTGTTAGAGACTCAAGATTGCAGACACCACATCCAACCCAGATACCAACTAGGATCCTCTCGTCTTTCGATGCTGCAGAGCTCAGACTGTGTAGGGATGGTGCTTGTTCGCACATTCTTCCCACGGCCTTACCATTTTGTGATTCACCCTTGTCTGGCACTTCTGCCACCAACAAGGGCACAGGTTTGAATGTGAGGCTTGGAAACTGATGCTCCACAGACGCTGCTGTGGCCAAGTGACATCCCCCGGAGATGCAGGGTTATGACAGAAAAAGCCCCAACGTCTTTCAGGATGACAAGAGCCTGAAGACGTCACCGACTTGTCCCGGAATTATGGTTTCTCCATGTGCGATGGGAAATAAGGGCAGACATGGGGATCATTGCCTAAGGAACCTAAACTCTCCTGCAGCAAGCACACAGAGGCAAGCACATTTTTTCATTTAAGCCTCGTTTCACTCCAACAACAGTAGGATGCTCTCCTGACTCCCTCACTGTGGCAGCTGTGCCAGGCAGCAAGTGGGAGTGAAGGGCAGGATGCAAGAGAGAAGGTAGGCAAAGCCACAACCACCTTGATTCCAGTCTTCACCAAGGATTTCGCCTAAAATAACTACTGGGGCTTGACACAGCTCTTTGCAGATGACTGAAGAACTATAAGGATGTATGAAGTTGTATTTCCCTAAACCAAGCTTTAAAAGGCAGACAGATACCACCTGCAGTGACCCCACGAGAGGGTGAAAATTCAAGACTCATATTCCTGTGATAGATGCACATTGTAAAATTTCTTAACGAATGCAACGCCAAACTCTCAGCTTTCCAGAGGCTGTAAAGGGACTCTTGGAAAAAAATTACAGCTTTTTCTGGGGGAAAAAAAACCCCAAAACAAATACAAGCTAAAATAATAGCCTAATTCAAAATTATTTCCTTACTACCTAACGTGAAGAGTGATTAAATAGGATTTTAGCATAAGGGAGAGGGCCAAACAAATTTCTCAAGCTTGTGTTTCCTTTTTGAAGCACTTCTTTAACTCAAAGCAACATTAATCCTCTGCAGCTGTTCTCTAAAAAGGAAGTCAGTGCACACAGGGCTTAAAAGGAGACTCACAAAGTCTTGTGGTTACTGGCTCAAGAGCAACAGTGATCTTAACACTCAGCGTCCTAAACACAGGCTCAGCTCTGCTCTGCCTGCTCAGTTTTATTCTAGGCTTGACTACTTTGTATCATTCTTTACTATTTCTATAAGCTGCTTCCTGTCTTGCCATTCCCTAGAAGTAAATCCCTTTGCCCATCATGCTTTCTGTACCTTTTCCTTTACATATCGTCTCTTTGCAATGGCTCCATTGGTACCTGACCTTTGTGAAAATCACTTGATCTACTGCTTGGTTTTTTCTTTCCCCTGTCAAACCACAGTAATTAAAGAGAAAGTATAAAGTACTACATCATTCTGTGGTCCCTCACCGCATTCCTTGGATCAGCTGCAGCACGCAGGGCATAAGATTTATGGCATAAAGAAACAGTCTTGAACATTCTTTTTTAATGCATGTATTAGAGCTAGGACGAGTCAATGAGAAAAGTAAAACCTCAGTTTCATTTCAAAGCCTTTTTAAAAAAATACTTTTGTAGAAGAGCTCATGTCCCAAATGTTAAATTTCAGACAGCAAAGTTTTGGGAGTTAGTGCTCAGATACCCCCTCAGCTGCCAGGTACTCACCGAGTTGGGGTAGTTCAGATAGCAGATCTGACAAGGCATATCCTGAGCTGATGACCTTGTGTTCATCTGGCGCGTTCGAGACTTTTTACTGGGATTAATTACATGACACTCCGCAAAGAGCTTCTCCAAGTTGCCATCGAAGTACCTGCATAACACAAATAGAATGGAAATTTAACTCCCTGCCCTGAAAAGTTATTTTTCAAATTCTGTTTGGGAGTTAAATGTACAAAGTCGGGTTTAATATTTCCAAAAACTCACACACTACTTTGAAGACTCTTCATTAACACAACACACCACGGCCCTAAGCACAGAGGTGGGTTTTAGACAACCTCATCATTCCAGAGACTCTGGCTTGAATTACACACTCCAGTCAACCCAAGAGATTTTAACAACCTCCTAGGAAAATACAATTTCAGCTTTATGCTTCCAAAGATTGGGTATCTCATGGAAAGGAGTATGAAAAATAGCTGGGGTGGGGGAGAGGGGGGAGATGAACAACCACCTTCTATTTCCTTAAGGAAACAACTCTGATTTCATTTACAGGCTTACAGAAAGTTCTTCAACTCAGTGAGGAGGACCAGATTGGAAAGAATAATTAGCAAGCAGGTCAGCCTCTCCCCAAGACATCACATATCTTTCCCCAACCTGCAGCAGCTGCAAAGAACTAATCAAACCTGACAATTAACCAGCTAACCTGACCTACACATACATTCCCCATTCGAATTCAGTAAACAAGTCATCCCCCTGCATCATCATCAAGTTAAAGCCAAATAAGGTGGCTTAGGGAGAAACCTCTGTTTGAGAAGAACAAACAGTTGGGTGTGATGGTTGCAAAGAAAATAGTTTTGAAGACAAATGCAGCTTTACCACTGGCATTTGCAGTCAGCTAAATGCTTACGAGGATGGTGGGCTGTTTTTTAAGGTTGTGTATCCACGTCAGGAACTTGGACTTTGACACTTGCACGTGTTTTTTTACAAAATCTCTGCCCTAAAGCCAAGGTGTATAGACAGAAAATCACCAACAACCACTTTTCACCTGGAAGTACCTATCCCTTTGAAATATCAATGGGTAACAAATTCAGAGCAACCATTTCCTTCCCAGGCTTTCAACACTTTCCCCGTAACGTAGAGACAATACATGATAGAACATCATGTGTTTCTCAGGGCTAAAGGTGAGCATAAACTGTCTGCACATACATGGCCTAGACTCAAAATCACACTGCCACTGGGCAAGGAGGAAATGAGAACTCTAGGAAATCCAGGAAAACACCCGGATCTCCCTGAAAATGCATAGTTCCAATGGATACTCCAGAGTAAAGTCCAATGCCTCTCCAACTGCTCCACCACTCCTTATGCAAACACACCAAGAGCCCAGCCAGAAGACTGTTCCAGTCCCTCCCATGGTTAGGGACAAATCTCAATTCCAGTTACCATGCCTTTCCCCACTTGTTCCAGCATCAGCACAAAGCATCTGTTTCAGCAGATCTCCCTTTGCTCTTCCTGTGTTCCCCAGCCAAAGGATTCACAGGCAGCAGCTGTAGCACCCTTTCCCAACAAAGCAGATAAGCTCCTTACATGACATTTCTCCACTTCCCTGTCCCAGCACACCTTCTCAACCACCCATTTCCATTTCCACTCATCCTTCTTGAGCCCCAGGAGGCCAAAACAAATGTAATCCTGCTGGAGATTTCACCACAATCTCATGCAATTTCACCTCTATTTCTCGTACAGATCTCAGCAAACAATGCCTACCTTTCTCCAGAGCTCCCGCATGTCAGCAGATCCATTTTAATCTCTGATAAAAACCCCATATTTTTTCCATCTCTGTGTTGATAGGATCTAGCGTGATACTTTTGATATTTCTCCTACAACAGTTTTTGATTTTCTTCCTCAAGTTGTCCCTATTAAAGGGTTGCTTCTTGGTATCTCAGTCCTTATTTTCATCTTATGCCTTTAACAGCCTTTTAAATCCTCTGCCCTCTTGTCCCTTCACCATGCAGATACTTAGTAATTCTACCACTTCAGATACCCGAGAACCGTTACGGTCTGCTCAACTAATATCAGGCACTTTGCTCAACAGAGGTGATTTCAACAACTGTTCCTATTCGTTTTTCAAAAATCATTCTCTTCATCCCAAAGTTGTTTTTTCTGTTACTTTAAAATGAATAGACACACCAGTGAATTCTTTTCAATTTCTTCATTTCTCACCAATACCAAGTCCATAAAAACATCACGTCTTTCTGGCAGAGGGATCAAGCTGTCAGCTTCTTCATTTCCTCAACATTTCCTCCAGCACCTGGTAAGTAATCCACAGTTTTCTAGACATAATCAAATCCCATCCAAAGGAGTATCAAAGATAAAAAGCTTTTTCACTGGAAAAATAAATGTTTCTAGTATATACTTCAGTATATTTACTTTGGTGAAAGAGCATTTGTGCACATCAGGGTATCAGCATACTTGCAGTAAGAGCTCTCTGTAGCAGAACACCTGCCATACACAATTTGTTACCTGTTCAGTCTCTGCTGAACTATGTTAAGTACTTCTTTGCCCAAGGGAAAGCAGACAGCCAGATACGTCCAGAGACATCAGCCCCTGAACACAAGGGGAAGAGGCAATCTGGGCTAGCAGCCAAGCCAGCAGGGCCACCCTGGCATCTGTCCTCTGCTCAGAGGCAACAGAGATGTGTGGCCACCAAGATAAGCACCTATGAGTGACTGCAATACACCTCTGTCTGCCTCCAGGATTAAATCAGGCCTCTGGTTCCACACTGAAATACTTCTCTTTTAATCAAAATGATCAAGGGAAGACACAAAGTGGAAGAGCTGCATTTTGGTCTCTTTCTCATGAAGACATTCATCCCCAAAACTCCCCTTCAGGAGAGACAGACACTATCAGCCATAGAAAAATTGGAAGGTAATCAAGAAGTTCTGAGCTAAAGCACTTCACTTATTTCTGCACATCTCCCATCTCTATTAACCAAGCTCATGAGACAGAGGAAAACGGAATATTTAACATCTTTATTCACCAAAAGATGTGCAGCATCTCAGAACTTGAGCACTTCCTCCACTACCCACTGCCATCCTACAAACAAACCTACCCCAAAACACAAATTTTTCCTTTTGGACACAGTCAAATAACTGGTGCTTCACCAGTGGAATAAGGCAGTTTTTAAACTGTGGCTATTATGTGGTATAAATACCTGTAACATACCTGCCCTCTGAATAACACCGTGCAATTATTCCATGACCAAGCTGGCACAGACAACAACAACCTGCTTATTAAAAACATGCATAACAATACCAAAAAAATAAAAAAGAAAGAGGCCATGAAGAGCTTTTCATCTTTTAAAACATGGAAGTTGTCACCTCACGAGCTCAGACCTCACCACTTAAAAAAAAAAATTTTTAAAAATCCCAAAATGTAAGCCACATTCTTTATCTGCTTTCCTACGGGCAAAGTTTGATAAGGCTGCGAGCTGCGCCTGCTAGGTCACGCTGAGTCATGATGAGCTCAAGTAAAAGAGAGGCTGCCTGGGTACTGTAAATATATGCCATTAAGCAACTGAATTCAAGCTCTGACTTGGTGTGAAATCAAGCACCAAAAATTGCACCCAAACATTACATCTTTGCAAGCATTAAACCCACCCAGGCTGCAGGCAGGGACAGGAATTTCCTGGGAAGTCATCCTAATGGTTATTAGGGGTTACAGAGGCCACATTTATACCAGGTAAACTGTTTCAAGTAAGAATCCCCCAGGAAAACTATAAAGTCACCAACAGTGTTGCACCTGCCTCCCACTTTTGCCTTTACCTATTGCTACAGCCATCTCGAAACCTTCTTGAAGGCCAAGAACCAGCTCTCTGCCCCTTCCCCAGCCTCCTGCTCCTGCTTTAAGCACAGGTCAGCATCAGCAGAGTGCCACGAAGGGGTCTGTGGAAGCTCTCTGGTGAAGAGGTGACAGTTTTAGTGGTTTTCTACCGCAATGAGATGTCAACCAGCACCAAAACCATGCCTAATGTGCAACAGGTCTGCATAAGCAAGGGACACATAGGGTATTACTCATGGGGTAATCCTATAAAATTAAGGTAAGTATTTTAATGAATAGGTACCAAGAGTAAATGTTTACCTCTGGAATTTGTCAATATTTACATGTACTTAAAGTGGTTTGGTTGGAAACTGTAAAAGCCTTAACAATACCTCCCCATAGAAGCAGCTGACACCTCCCCCTTGGAAAAAACCCACAGGCTCATTTTGTGCTTTAATTGGTGGCAGCCTCAAATGAGCTTTCTGTGAGAAGGAGAAAAAAAAAAAAATACTGAATAAAGGGATGACAGTTCAGTACACTTTTGTAGAGGCACTTCAAAGTGAGATGGAGGTAGCCAAGGAGCATGAACTTCAGCCTGACCAAAAGAATTGGTACAAGAAACTCAAATACAAATACGTGAACAGACACACGTTACAGGGTAGGACTAAACCAGAATGCTGAACAGTTGTAGGAAGAATTAAATAGCCTTCAGGTGACTATATTGGTAACACTATGCTGTCATACTTCCAACATTAACTAAAAGAGGTCAATCTCAGGAAAATAAAGCCTTAAAAAAATACAATCACTTCAGGAAAAAAAAAAATTCTAGGCCAAGAAAGATACCTGAGCACCATCACTAACTGGAAATGTTACACAAAGGGGTCTAAAGGTGTCCTAAATCCCATTACCTGCGATAGCATTCCACAACCATCTACTACCAGGCTGAAAACCTGCTGTTCCTCCACACTTGCCCCCTGCATGAAGAGCACAAAACTTTAGGATCTCAGCCCACAGCACAGAGCACCTATAGGCTGTTATTTGGCTGGATTCGGCCCCCACAATGTAATAACAAACAATAAAAAGTCCCTTTACCACCAGAATTCCCCAAGAGCTGGGAATCAAAGACAAGAAATAACCACAAAATGCTCCAGGGGGGGGGGGGGGGGGGAAGAGACAAAATTCAAGCTCTGATTTACACACTACAGAAAACCTAGAGTTGCAAAGACAGAAGACAAGGCAGATGCACTTGACCAGTGCTCAATTTAGTCTTGGAAAGACTGACAAAAGAAAGCGGCAGGAACACATGTGCTAGAATGACATACACCAGCAACTAAACCCAATCTCGAAACGGTTTCAAGATAACAGGAACCTGTTGCTGCTTGCTTTTTGACAGAGCCTGTGAAAAATCCCATGCCTGTACGTGTCCAAACTGGAAAGTACCGCTTCCTCTAAAGGGCAACTAACTTCCAAAACTTCTCTGAAGTAGAGAAGAGATCCTCCTGGTACAAACATTCATCCACTCCCACATAATCCAGTAATAAAAATTTCTTGCCAGTCTGAAGTGCGGGTGCCTCCTAAGATGGCCACTTACCTCTCCATCAGCTTCTCTTTATCCCAGTTGAAATGGCTAAGCAGTATTCGAGTGATGGTCGCGGGATTCTAGAGCAAGAACAAAAAAACAAGAAATAATTGAGTAACAGCTTGCCCAGGTTGGTATCTTGTTACGAGAACACCATGTAGAGCTTTGAGTAAGCGTGTGGGGAAATCCCTGTCCAGTAACACAACCTGTGCAGACAATACATACTAATTAATACACCCAGGGAAACAGTCTGACTTGACAGATAGAAAAATTACAATAAAAACCTCCATAAACCTAAATGTCTATATAAAAGGAGAACATGGTCAAAGACTTAAGGAACAGGATCGGTCCTGCTACCACAACAGATGCTACAGTGTCAACGTCTCCACATCCAATGTGCTTACACAATGTAAACCTGGGATGTTCATAAAACACAGGAAAGGCCAACTGCCGTCCATCCCACCCATTTTTTGCCACAACCTCCACATTATTTGCAGAACAAGAATATTCCTCGACTGTCCCAACCCCAAACACCAAAGCACCCAGGCTGAAAACTCTCCCAGGAAGTACTCAGCTGCCCGTGTAAGATGATGTCATCCTTGGAAGTCTCAAAATGTTCCTGAAGCACCCTGAGATCCAGAAAATATTACACACCTAAGGAAAGGAATATAGCCTAGAAAGGTCAGAAATAAGACTGAAAAAATAATAGCTGACTTTCACTCACGTACAAGTTTTTCTTCCACCTAAATGTGTATCATCACCCAAAGGTTTCGCTACATGAGCCAAAGAAACACAACAAACTGTATGGCTGCTGTTACACCCCAGAACCGCATTTTAACTCCCAAAAACCCAACTCTGGGCTCAGATTTTTGGACCATTTACACACACCAGAGACGGAAGCAAGCATCCCAAAAGCAGCTGCGCATACTTTGTCATTTGCCACCAAAATGGAAGTTTGCCTTAAGGCGAATTTTCAGTGGACGCTCTGTAGCTGTTGAAAAGTAGGACATAAACTAGCAATGTGATTTTCTGCACCCGCAGGCTATGGCTGCAAGCTGAAGCTGCCAAAAGCCAGTGCTGCCACCCAAAGCAGAGATTCCACCCCATCTTTACCATCAGCTGCACACTTGCACGCCCTGTGCTCACCAGTCCGTGCTAGCACAGACATCTTATACTGAAAATCACAGGCTCAGAAATGGATTTTTTTTTCCTTCTTTCCCTTTAAGTAATTTGTTTTTTCACCAAACCCACTCCCCAGTCTGTTTGGCTGCCCGACCACACAGCCAGCAGAAGGGAGAGAGCAGGAGCAGACAAGCAGGATGGTGTCTTTCAGCAGTGACACCAATGAAACATTCACCAAAACAGAGCCCTGGGGTCAAAATCTAAGCACAAATAACTAGTCTTGTGGTTTATACTAGGTAAAGTGACACTCCTCTCCCTCTGCAGTGTCTCATTAACGCCAGCACAGCTTGTTTAAGACCAAATTAAGAAGTTTTTCCCACTGAAAAGCCCATGTGAAGAAAAGCAGCTTTAGATAGGCTAGACCAGATCCCTGGTCCAGTCCATGTGGAACCCCATAAAGAGCTGGGATTACAAATCTGCTGCACTGTGTGGGGCAGAAAAACCAGAAACCGGTATTGTCAGACTCTCTGCTTTTTTTCTCTCACGAAAAACCTTTCTGATAGCATCAGTCACGTCAGTACGGAGCCTGCGCCAGCACTGCAGACAGAAGGGAACAAGCAGCTCAACTGTTCCACGTCAGTCCTGCCACCAACAAGCTGCATGGAAAAAATTAATTGAAGGTGAAAATACACTTTAGTAAACAGGGCGATTTTATCTTGAGATTATCCTTGTTATGATGCCAGCTCCTATAGTCAGTAAAACTTTGAGTTTTTTTTTTTTTTTGGTAAAGATTCTTGGCCACTGTATTAAGGCTTCTGGGAATACCTATTAATAGCTTAATAGGCTAAGAAGCAACTAAGGTACTGGTCTCTGGCTGACTTTTCTTTTTAAAGGTGCCAGAATGGTCCCGTCCCCCCCCACCCCGTGCTGAAGGATAATTTACGTTGTATCCATAAGGAGCTGAAATGTTCTGGGGAGATGAGGAAGCATGACAAGGCCCAGCCAGCAAACACCGCTCACTGAAGGAGAGGTGGTGGCAAAGAACAAGAGACTCTTGTTTCATTTGTGCCATCTCCATTTTCCCAGCTAGACCAGACCAGGGGGTTGGAGGGGGGGGGCAGGTCTGATATCCCAGATCTCAGTTATCACCAAAAAGAAAGACAGTTTCCCACTGCAACAGCAAGGTTCAGAATTAGGGTTATACTCCAGAGATCAGACCATACGTTATTTGATTGTACTCCAGAGACCAGCACTGTTGGCTCAGTGTATTCTCCAACAAATACAGCACGAGGGGTAGCTTTTACTGGTTTGCTGGGTTTCAGCTCCACAGCAGTCGTTACTCAACATGTTAATTTAAAAAAATAAAATAAAAGGAAAGGAAACGCCAGCGGCACTAACAGCTCCTACCAGGAATAGCTGGGCTGCCTGCTTTCTCTGCCTGCCACATCCAAAAATCTAGTATTTGAAAGTTAACCAGTTGTCTCACTGACAGACAGCCAGGATTAACACAGCCACAGGGTAACACCACAACCTGAGCCGGCATTACGCAGGGAGGCCCGAAGATGGGGAAGGAGGCAGCGCTAAGAAGCTTGGTTTGCATCATGTAAACCACAGTTAAATACAAACGCAAAAACCTCTCTGGCATTAAGGACTGTTCTAATTTAAGGCAAGGCAGAGCAGCGAGGTACTGGCTAAGAGCTGCTCCGCGTTAACTGCTCACATGCACACAATTCCCTCCCAGTTACTGGGGAGCAGCTTTGGAGGAGTCAGTCCCAGCATCCACCACAAGAGCTGCAGAGCAGTTATGGCCCGTGACTCAGTCACAAGGGTTGAAATGAGACCCAAATAATTTGTTTCGAGCCCTGTTTTGAGAAGAATTCTGCTACAGTTTTCTCTATCAGCCCTGCAGTTGCTGGCTGAGCCCTCAGCAAGAGCTCTGGACTCTCACTCTGCCCAGCACTGCGAAAATTAAGAGAATATTGAATTGACACTAGATTATGCAGCACGGTTATAGTAGTTTCTGTTCTGAAACTGGACAGGCTTCTGGTCTGGCACACAGGATTATCGTCTACGACTCTTACACCGTAAAGATTAGTTCCGAACAGGCTATGATGCTGCTCAGACGGGATTACTCTTGCTGCTCAAAGCTGTAGTGGGGAGAAACATGCTTTTACAAAGGGTATTTTCTGTTGACAGAGAAGAATTTCCCTAAGTAAAGCAGCCAGAAACAGACGGCAAGCAAGGAGAAAAGAGACCGTGTTCCAACACTCCGTTCTCCCCCAGCCACCGCTCGATGAAAGCTGAAACAGCAGATCTTATTTACAACGGCCGCCTATTAAATTTTACATGTGGAAGCCGAGGGAGATCACCTCGAGCTGAGGGCAGCGAGCCTGTTGATACCCAGACAGGAACGAAAGCTGAGGAAAGCAGCCATTTTGTTGACATTCTCAGGGTGCTTTAAAAGCTTCACTGTCACAACCACCTCGCTAACAGAACACTCATAATAAAGCTCTACCCAGACAGAAGCACGGACAGTCCTTCAGCAGGGACTTTATTTTGTTTTTTAAGGCTAACGAAGCAGCTGAGTTGCAAATGAGCTTCAAACAGCTCCCACTTCACCACTGCTGCAAGCGGAGACACAGGGATGGGGAGCAGATCCAGACTTCTCCAAAGAAGCATTTTTAATTGAAATAAAACTCCTTAATTTAATAGAACTTAATTGAACCAGAAGATTGATCACTAATACCCAAGTTGAATTCTTTTTTGCTGTCAAAATTAGTATGAATTGGAAGAAGGAACTTGGATGTGTTTAAATGTGTAAAAGAATTATAAATTAAAGACTATCAGGACATTAGCTTGAATAAGAATTTCCAAGCAGCACAACCTGCTGAATGACAGTTTCCTGTACTTGATCCATTCATGTTTTCATCCATCAAGACGACGCATATGGTTAATTCTTGCGGTTATTACCGAAAAAAAAGCATATCTTAGACTTAAGCTCGTCATCCCACTGAAGAACAACCTCAGCTCAGTTCTCCAGCAAAATCCTTTCCCACCTCCTTGAGACATGGTGTTGGTAAATTCTTCAGTTTATGTCTTTCCATTTCTTGGTTGGCTTTGTTTTCTAAACGGGTTTCACATCAGTTGACTGCAAAGAATAAGAGTTTTGCTCAGTGGTGACACATCATGCACTGGTTATGGTGGAGGAGCAAAGGGCCTTCAGAAGAACAACCCAGAAGATAACACCTGTCAGAAACCCAACAGAACAAAGCCTCGCTCCAGCAAAGCGGCATCTAGGGACAGCATGCCACACCGTCAGCATAAATATTTAACCAGGCAAAACTCCAGCTTTTGCCAGGAGTAGAGCGCCAATAGGAAATTCCAGCTATCCTCCAAGCTCGTGCAGGGTCAAACAGCATCTCCAAAACTTGCCACCATGCACACCATACCATGGAAGGAGGTGTTAAAATAACCAACACGTCACGTTTTATGTTAGCAGGTACAGCAAGAGCAACCTCACCATGAGAAGGTTTAAAAGATTTCTTGATAAATTAAGAGACTTTTTGCTTGCTTCAACTGTAGCTCTCACATTGATGGTGTGGAGACCAGCATCAACAGATGTTTCTCCCCCATGCTCTCCAGATGACTACAGGTCATGGAACTGCAGACAGTCATGCCCTAAACCTCAAGACCAATACAAACAAGCAATACACTATTGCATTAAGTGCCACACTGAGGAGTAGAAAGCCCCCAAAAGTCTTCAATGACTTCAGAACCCAATAGGTTTTCACACCAACATTACTTTCTGAAGGACAACTGCTCCTTCTTCACCCACAGCACAGAACAAGGGCAACCAACACAAGAGACCAGGCACCATACGGCTGCTTCCATCATCAGGTAGTAACCAAGTGGCCATCAGCCCGAAATTTTGCAGTAACTAGGTCATCTACTCTGCCTGAACACCACTGCTCTTCACTTGCATCTCTCCCAGTCCCACACTGGTAACCTTCGACATAAACAGAGTAGAATGTGTTTTAAATAAGCTTTTATCCTGTATTAAGTTACAGTAAGACTGTCATCATAAGCTTTGCATTGTTTTGCAAGTGCATCAAGTACCCTCTGTGAAGATCCATTCCCATCTATTCTTTCAGGAGACAATTACAGGAAATCTTTACAAGCACAATAACTCATTTCTAGCAGCCTTATAAAATTCCCAGGAACCAACCGTAGAAGATGAGATCTAAGTCTTGAGTACTTTCAGGATGGGATCTCCTAAAAAAGATATATTCAAACTTGCTAGTCACCAACTGAGAACTCTGAGAAGCTGCTAGAAAACTTTCCTGTAATCTAATAATCTGGGGCTCAATTGTAGGCAGAACATAAGAGGGCTGTTGTGAGAAGATGAGGACAGCAGCTAAAGGGATCAGTCTGTCACCACCCATCCATGCTCTCCTCCTTGAACATGCCCTGAACCTTCTGGGAGCATCGCACCATGGTATGTTTCTGCCATTAGCACTCCCATGGTGCATCTCAAATAAGTCTCATCCTCCAAACGCCAGTTTTGAGTAACAGACACAGACTATTCAATCTCTATGACCTCGCTGAGGAGGTAGTCTTCACATCCTACAGCCCCACTGAAGCCACACTAAGTGACTTTTTCAAATCACCTACCCCTGAATCACCCAATGTACCTGTTTCCAGTTACCAGCATTTCCAAGCAGCTCCACAGGAAGCCAGGCTACTTCCCTGCGATCCTGATGGTCACTGCTATCGACTGCTGTTCTCCAGCTGGCACCTACCACCGCACTGCAACTGCCCATTAACACCTGCACAGGCTTCAGCTTCGATGCTGGTCATCTGCTTTAGCTCCCTACATCCTTCTTCATCTCATTAACTTCCCTTTGCACGTGCTTCATTTTGAAAATGAAGTTGTACAGAATGATTACTGTTACACGATGGCACCAAGTGGCAGCTCGGTATTATAGTCTTGGCTGGTAGTAACCTACCTGCACTTCACTGTTCCTAGCTCCAATGCACTCTTTTAGCAGAGGAAGGTAATAAAAAGCAATCGGAAAAAACTCTATTATTTCAGGTAATTGGTTCAAGAGACAGAAATGAAGCACTCAGCTGCTTTACGTTTTCTCTGAGCCTTCTGGGAAGTTTTCAGGTTAATGATTAGGAGCCAAAACAAAAATCCGTTATCTTTTAAAATCAGACAAAAAAACCCAAAAACAAACAACAAAACAACCTACTAAAGCAACAATTCCGGGATGAATTAGCAAATTTGGAAATGCAAAAAATGGAATTCACATCACAATACTTGTCAATAAAAGAAGACTGGATGAATTTGCCATGCTGATGGGTCAGGCAGTGCTGGCCCTCAGATGACTGCAGAAGCTCCACCACCAGCTCCACACATTCAAAACCACCTACGGGCTACAATCAGGGAAGGGGTTCTCCAGTATTTCAGCTACACTTTCTTCTGTACCAGGACATCCGTGGTTTGATTACAGGATACAGAGAGATGTTAACCCTTATTTTATACACTTAGTTTGAAGAACATGTTGGCTTCTACCACCTTTTGCTGCAGTTCTGGAGTATAGTCAAGCCTTTAAAGGGCAAAGACCCAGAGATACGGAGGCCCTGTTATGCTGCTGCACACTCCCCGAGGACTATGAAACAAGAGGCCTCCAAACATACATGCTTCCACAAAACATTTCTCACTTTTAATTCTTCTAGATTAAGGAGTACTATTGTTTTATTGCCCACAAAGACAGCATCACTGAAAATACTTCCCTTGTCCTGGTGTCTCTCACCAGAAGAAATCCCAACAAGTGAGCAAAAACTCAGCAAACTTGTGTAACCACCACAAGCCGCAGCTGTAGAGTTTCAAGAGTTGCTGTTGAGCAACTATAGCTGATGTATTGAGAGAGAGCTGGAGCGGGAGCACATGGGTGCCAGAGTACGTTTCAGAATGGGTTTATTCAACCCATTGCCTCCCACTCAGGAATTTGCAAAGACTTGCCTTCAAAGAGTAGGAGAAGATGATGGCATCGTTTCCATATCATTCTTCTAGCTTACTATTGCAGCAGTTCCTTAATCTCTCCCATTGCAGAGGAAGAAAAGAGCACACAGTGCTGCAGCCAGGCTGTGGACAAGGTGGTATTAAAAGCTCCCAAATAGTTCTGGGGAGCATAAAGGACCTGCAGGCTCATCACACAAGCGGTGTCCACAAAGCGTACCTCAGGCCCTTTCCCCCTTGCCACGATATACTCTTTCAGACCCTTAGGCTCTGTTTTTCCCCACTCTGCTCCATCAAACCAGCAAACTGCTGTTTTTTCTGCACATCACAAGCATCCCCAGTGGCAAAGTGAACCATCATTCAATACTTTTCAGTCCTGCATGGTGTCTCAGACCAACAGTCCCTAGAAGACTAGAGAAGACACATGGGTATGGTTTCAATTCTTGTCTCAAACCAGTATGACAACTCATTAATGCCTGAAGAAAATACACCACGTTGGTTCAAGAGGAATGCAAAAGCACATTCTGCCACATAGAAACAGTGCTAGGTGAGGGCAGAGTTGTTTAGTGCCTGGGCAATATGTACCAACATGGCTCAGAGCACAGGTTGGTCAGAAACAGGTAAAAAAAAATCTCTTCCCTTGCACAAGACTTTAGAGAAGTCGTCGTGAAATCAGTCTGTCGAGAGACACGTGTCAGGCATGGCAAAGCTGGGTCTTCCCCATGTCAACAGACTGTCCAAATCTTCTTGAACCAAAGACTTTAAAGCATATCAGGGTACAATTTGAGAAAAGTTACAGTAGGGCTCCCACTTTTCTTCTCCAGTATCCCACTGGAAACATCAGCTTCCAGAAACAATGTTTCTCATCTTGAAGAAAAAAGCAACAGTTTATTATCTTTGGAGACCTTACTACAGCTTTTCAGTAATTCAAGGGGCCTTTCAGAAAGTCAGGGAGAGACTTTTTAGCAGGGCCTGTTATGACAGGACAAGGGGTGATGGTTTCAAACTGGAAGAGAGGAGATTTAGATATTAAGAAACTCTTCCTGATGCGGGTGGCAAGACACTGGCACAAGGCTACCCAAAGAGGCTGTGGATGCCCCACTCCTGAAAGTGCTCAGGGCCAGGTTGGACAGGGCTCTGAGAAACCTGCTCCAGTTGAAGATGTCCCTGCCCATAGAAAGGGGGTTAGAACTAGATGGTCTTTAAGGTCCCTTCCAAACCAAACCAGCCTATGATTCTATGATCTTTCTTCCAAAAGCTTTCTCCGTGTCCAAGGCCGATCTCAGGGGAGTGTCTACTCAGAAGAGCAGTGCAGCAGGACCTAGTCCTGCCTATAGCATCACTGCAGCATCTGAGGGCTTAGATGCAGCTGGGCTACCAAACAAAGTTTTGTGACTTCAGCATAACCTGGCAAGACAGAAATGCACTTCTTTTTTGTAAGGTCTTTTATTAGTCAGTGTAGGAAAGACTAGAAGTGGCATATGTCAGGCCAACTACTCATCAAGTCGATAAAAAGGAAAACAATCCCAAGCATCACATTTGGGGTTCAGGGGAATGCTGTTTTCAGTGACTCAACTTCCGAATGAACTGTTTATTTCTGGGAAAAGTACAATTCTGCCAATGGGAGCTCCAGAAACAGTCCTGTTTTCAGGTGGAAGCAGGCAGTAAAGGAATAAAGTTGAAAGAGGATTGTATAATTGCTGGTTTTCCTTTAAACCATTTTACAGAAGTCTTAAGGTGTCTCAAAAAAGCTTTCCCCGATTCCTGGATTTTGGAAGAGTATCTGACAAAAAAAATTGTCTATTCTGGTTTAAATAAGTAGGAAAAAACCCACACCTGTAAAGTCCCTCTTTAGAGGAGTATCCTGTAAGTATTTTGTGATGTCAAAAGACTATTTTTTCCTAGGATGACTTGAAGAAATAATGATGCCAAAGCATACTTGGAGGGTGTAGAAGAAATCAGGCAAACT
The DNA here is from genome assembly GCA_025345505.1 of Todiramphus chloris collaris. Classification (NCBI taxonomy): domain Eukaryota; kingdom Metazoa; phylum Chordata; class Aves; order Coraciiformes; family Alcedinidae; genus Todiramphus; species Todiramphus chloris. Next base: position 25,138,280 of record JANVCC010000034.1, read on the forward strand.
CTGAGAAAATAAGAACATTTTTCTCACACATGCACCCCCCACCCAACATGACAGCAGTGCTAGGAAGGATAAATTCCCATTAACTTGTCTTCTTTTTCCATAGGCAATTTCCATAACAGATATATCTGTAGGCTCAAAGATGTGCCAAGAAAACAATTAATTGATTTTATGGATTAAGAGAGAATTTTTATGAAGAAAAAAAAATCCTTAATATTCTTCCATTTTATCTTCCTCCTCCAGACCTCAGTTTGGTGAGCATTCAAGCACCAGGTACTTCACTTCTCTCTCCCTTATTGCTTCTGATTTTGTCCACTCCTCAAAGCAGCACCCACTTTTACCAACCATTCCCTCTCCAGCACAAAGAGGGGACCCCGACAGTGGATCATCTCTGCATTGTTCAGCAGAACAACGGATGTCTTCCCAAATTGCCAGGCAACATAAAACAGAAAGAGCTTAACCCTTTGAAGTATTTATCACCAAAACAGGTTTTGTACACATGCCATCACCATGATGAATGGGCAGTGAATCCACCCCTGTGATGCCTAAGCCTTAGTCTACCCCTCTCAATCAAGCACAAAGTAATAATAATGAAGCCATCTTCACACTCAAACTAGACAGGCCCAGGAAATCATTGTCAGTGTAGCAGCGTCTGGCAACATCTTGACATTGGCAAAAGCCCCAGAGCAGATGTGGTTATAGCTTCTACCACTTCCTTGCACAAAAGCAGCTCTACCTGCAAAAGCACTTTTTTTTTTTTCTGCTGGCAGAAGCTGCATCTGCACTAGGAAAATCTGCCAGCATCATTTTCCCAACAAGCCTCTTCTAGCTCAGGCCCTTTTTTTAATGATGACTTCGCAGTTTATTTATCATACTCTGCTCGTTTAGTCTTAAGTTTTATTGCCAACAAAACAGAGCCTCAGCAACATACTATTTTATGAGCCAGGACTCCTGCTACAAGAAGTAATTTTCCTTGTTTACACCCCAAAACATTTTCCTCTGAGGCCTCCACAGAGGCCACCTTTGAAGAAAGGGTATTCTGGGGCCATAAATAGTTTAGCAATTTAGCCCCTCCAAAGCACCCAGGGCATCTGGCAAGTGAAAGCAGGACACCAGGGTCAGGGGAATTACGCCTAAAGATGACAGACCTCAAACATCTCCAAGAACCCTCCCCTCCAGAAAGTTTCAGTATCAGGCACCTCAGAAGACAGCTCCAAGTCTGCTCCCATCCTAGAAGCTGTTGTCCCAGTGAAAAAAGTATCAGAGATAGGAAGTTAGTTCCCAAACAGTAACAAGACAATGTATAAATCAACATGTTCAGTCAGCCTTTCAGTCACCACAGAAATATTACGAACTACCAACACAAAGATGCTGGACACATCTGTACACCAGATCTTCACAGTACTTAGACATTGTTACTTTATTTCCCTGTGTGCATACTAGGTGGGATTTTACCCCAAAGATCTTTCACTTGACACAAAACCAAACCACATCAACAGCATCTACACAGACCACTTTCTGAGGTGAAGAGTCATGCAGAATGAGAACCTTCATCTTCACTTTAAGGCAAAGCTTTATGGTCAGGGCTTACAAGAGCTTGTCAGTGCTCCCAGAAAAGAAATGAAGCTGCTAAGTAAGCATTGGAATGCTCTTCTTCCTATCATTTTTAGGCAAAAGTTGTTGTTCAGCCTGTTTTAATACACACTGATCAATCAGCTAAGCTCTGTCATTTCTGAGCACCTACCCGGGAGTCTCATCTCAGGCCTGGGAAGGTTTCTCCTCCAATTACCCTTCAAGAGCATAGCTTTCACACATCCTCTCTTCTTCCCAGAAGAGGTCCTTGACTCCTCTTCCTTCCAGACCATTCCTTCTACCTCCCTGAACCCGTCTGGGATGTAGATTATTAGGAATTAATTCTTAAGTTATTCTTCCCACATGGTTGTAATTATATGTGCACCCAAACCAGGCCGCTACAACCTTGTCTTCAGGTGTAGCTACACACGCATTTCTTTTGCTGATGGTACAGTTGAGCAATGCCACTGCCATCACTTCTAGCAACCAGAGCAAAGGAATTGCTGGCAGGTCAAAGAGTGGGCTGACTGATAAGGGTTAAGAGGAGGCACCTTTCATCAGGGAGGTCACCATTCCCATTCATTATTTGGCCCTGCAAACTGTACTCATGCAGTGAGGGAACAGGAACTGCCCAAACAACACACCCGTGCCTGTGCCCCTATTTCAGGTTGCACATGTCTATACACCCCAAAAAGTGTTAGATACCCAAAGAAACTCAAAGCACCACAACAGCTTGAGCTGGTTGGTGATCCAAGCCAAGCAGCCTACCAAGAACTGCCCATGCTGCCCCAGCCCAGAACACCGAAGAAAAAAGCTAAAAGGAGGTTATCCAAAGCACTCCACTCCATAGTGACCAGCTCACCAGCTTACACAAACACACATTAAAGCAGCACAGGAATAGTCAAAATCAAATATGTCCCGTCAGGATTATTACCTAATAGTGTTGTTCAAAATACCAGATACTTCCTCTGCAGCTCTGGAAAAGTTTGACTGAACAGGTCAAATGCACTTTGCCAGGGTAGTAGCACACACACACAGCTTACTCAACGCACTCCAGGGTAGCAGTACGCTCACACTGCTTACTCAGTGCACTTCTCCAGAGGTTGACTGAGTTTACTAATCCCAGGGAGGAAATGGAAGCCTTCAGGACCACTTGAAATTGTAATTTCTTTATCTTGGAACAAAGTCTCTTTGTGCTTTCTCCTTAATAGGAAAAAAAAGCAGATATTAAGTCAATAAAAAAATAAAAAACAACCATTGAAGAAAGACCCAAAAGAAGGCTGTTATTGTGCCAGTCGACGGTTTTCAGGTGCAATTATACAGCTTCTTCTGGATCTATGATTTTAGCATGCATTCTCCACTTCAAGAGGACTTTAACTATGCTCAAGTAGAATCCTTCCAAGCTGGAACTCCTACTTCATCCTGCTTATCCAGTGAAAAATAGAGTTTAACAGTGAAACAACACACAAAACACTACTCCATCGAGCACAGACAATTCTTTTGAAGGGCTCTAAAGGCAATAAGCAAATACCCAAGCTTTTAATTTTCAACCTTGGGGATTATCTCCCTCCAGCTCCCAAATTCCTCAAATCACAAAGCAATCAAAACTTGATCTTTTGTCAACTAATGTGAACCCTTCCCACACAAAAAGGCGTGTTCATGGTGTCCCAGAATGTGGAAGGTACCTCAGACCAGGAAGTCAGGCAGGGAGTTGAGGAAATGCGAGGAATAACCTTTTCTCTTTCACATCTTTATGTTTCAGCCACAAGTACTGTCCCAGAGACCTAATTTTGAGGCAGATGGCCAAGACAGGCTCCTTGCACTGCTCAGCCCTGGAAACGGGAGGTGCCACACGGTGCTCTGGGATGTAAAGTAAACTTTGGCAAGGAAGATAGAAAACCAATAATGCTTTAGAAAAGATTGGGAGGAAGGAACTTAATGTGCCAGCATAAGCAAGTGGGCACCAGCTAGAAACCATCAGCAGCTCAGGAGAAGGCCAAGATGACAAGCATTGGAGAGGTGGTACATTTTATTTTATTTTATTTTTTCAAGTGTTTTCATGTTTTATTAGCTGCTTCCTTGTTCCAAGTGACTTAGATACTGTTGAAAGTTATCTCCATAAGACATTGTATCTGAAATAATTCCTGACATTCAGCAAAAACTTCTGTCTGTAAAAACAAGTGAAAGATGTTGTAGTCGAGTGTTACGTACATACCATGGTTCAAGCCCTTACCACAGCGAACTACTCTGAATACCAGAAATAATTACTCAGCATTGCTATGCCGTGTAAACAAGGGGCCTCTTTTGAAAGAGTGCCTGTAGTTCTACAGACATTTCAAATTCTAAAAAGGCAGGGGCTTGTGAGGTACAACCACCAAGCTAAGTTCCATGTGAAACTCTGCTCCTGAGGAAGCCTCGAATAGCAGTTTTCAAAGCACTCTTTTCAACTATTTCTATCACAGCTCAAGATCAAAAGCTAAAAGCAAGCTAAGGAATCAAATCAGGCCAGATAAACTCAAGTTTTTCAACATGCCCAACAACAAACACCCAGGATGGCAAAGATTATTTAAATATTACCAGAATTTCCATTATCAAATTAAGGAAAAAAAAAATATTCCCCCTCCCTCCCGCTCATACAGAGTCAGTCTCTTCCTCCTCACACTGGAGCCTCCTGCACTGCTATCCTCCACGAGCTCAGCAGACCTCTCCAACATGCCAGCATCTGTATTCTGGGCTGCACTCAAATGCACCATTTGGCACTACTGAGGAGCTACGAACCCTCCATGCACATTTTATGCTACACAAGGCTGCAATTTTCTTGCAATTGCTGAAGCTACTGAATGACTTCATGAAATTCAGCAGCATTGTATGTTCATACACATGCATAAGCCTCCAAACGTTCTTTACAGCTGCAATACAGCGTAGCCAGCCACAAACAAGAGAAAACATCACTTAAGATATTTTTAGATCCCTCAAACTCCGAAAGTAACAGAAGTCCAGAGAACTGGAAGCACAACCCTGACCAGGTAAGTTACGGACTGAACAACATGGGAAGAACTTTCAGCCTTTGTTGTTACTTCCTACTGAGTCACGGCTCTCATGATAGAGTTTGGATTCTTTCCTCAGTTACCAACTGTTCAGAATGGTCTTTCCTAAGTGGAAGAACGAGCAGAAGAAAAGGCTCCTCCAAATGATTTCTGTATGAAAACCTTGACTCACTATTATCACACAAGCACAGCTTGGACATCAGCAATCACTTCCTTAAAACACTCAGATCTGACTCTAAACAGCAGAACCACGTTCTAGTTTGCTTGATCTCATTAATGGAGGAAAGGAGAAGAGAGATTATTTTCAAAACAGAAAACTGAAAACCATTCAACAGGTAGCCAGGACACTCATGGAGATGCTGCACAGGGAGCTACTTTTCATTTTGGAGGTAACGGCAACACTTCCAACAAATGGTGAAGTCTTCCAGGTCTCGCTTTTAATCACAAGAAGCTGAGACTGTCCAACTGAAATTCTGTGCACCACGCTCCCAAATTTAACCTTGCTTCCCAAACAGCACTAAGCAAAAAATGCAAAATATTTTTTGAACAGACACTACACTTCTATATCACATCACAGGAAAGCAAAAGGCATCACAAATTTGGGGTTTATTAACTTTTAACTCACGCAAGGCTAAAACTGAGGAGTCGGAGCTTGGGGTAAGCACGAAAGTGTCAGCTCTAGTTTCATTTTTAATGGTGCTGTAACACCCAGAAATCACTATTGTTTCACACGAAGGTCCACCAACGCTAGAGTCGCAATTAGGACTTCTCCAGGGCACACCAGTTTCCAATTTACAGCAGAAGTAACACTTCTGCTTTGCACGGCCAGTACAGACCTACTCACTAAAATTAAACCCACAGGAAACAGCAATAACTGTATTTACTATTTGTTTCTGCCTTTTAGAGACAAATGTTTTAAAGTAGCTAAAAAAGCGTTTTCAGTTTCACTTCGAAAACGTCCCCAGTACACACCAGTCCCCATCTGCATCCATGAGGCCCCTGAGAGAAGGCACGTTGTGATTTTTGCTAAATTATGCTGAGATGTTGAGACAGAAAGAATGAGCATGACATTTTTTTTATTTTTTTTTACTCATGGCCAGCCATGAGATTTACATGTGGCCTAACGGAAACAGAAATCTAAAGCACAAAGCAAATGGGTCATTTAAAGCCAAAGTTTAAATTACTCTGGAGAACTGGCAAAAATAACAGGAATTTTCTACCTGGTAACACTGAAATTTAAAAGAATTACTAAAAAAATTAAATCTATTCTATTCTGAATTGCATGTCTTGGCAGCCAGGGAACAGATACCACATCATTTCCAAAAGCTTTGCAGCGATCACTTTAAACCAGGCCTTGGGAATGTTTTGTCAAAAAGAAGTCAACTCCATTCCTTGGAAATATGAAATGCATTCCTCCTATAATGAAACACCTTAGAAATGCCACAGGACATGAAACATGGAGTTTCACAAAGCATTTCCTACTGGCTTCGTAACATTTAAAGCCCCCATGGGAATTTTATTCTCAAATAACTAACCACACAATAAGAGAAGTCAGAGGTTTGCAAATTCACCTCGCACAGGCAGCACGAGAGGTCCCAAAGGCAAGAAGCAGCAGCTTGAAGCGCTTCCGCCCCCAGACTCCTACCTAACGCTCATCAAGCAGCTCTTCAAGCACCCCGGGTTTTCAAGATGTCATCTAAAACGTTCAATAGTCTGAGGCACAACCCCGTACAACAGCAGCGATTCCTGTTGCTCGCTAACAAGGTATTCCCACTTTGGGAGAACGTATTTGGAATGTACCACCCATGACACTGAACTGCACCAGCACTGGGGAAAATTTCCAACATTACCGCCGGAAAGTTAACTTTTGTATGGATCTAGTGATGGCACCTTCTTCCAGGAAAAGCCCAGGACTGGTGCTTGACCATACGGCGGGTCAGGCACAACACCCAGCAGCATCCAGGATCCTGCTCCCTGTTGTAGGGTGGGGGAGGGGAAGAAAAAAAAAAAAAAAGCTCAACATCTTTCTCTGCACTTTTTTTTTTTAAACATCAGACACCTCAGAGCCTCACCTCAGCATTTTCAACACCTCACCATTACAAAGTCCAGAAAGAATGAATCCGGTCAGCGACATGCCAATGATGTCATTGGAATGCTCCAGAAAAAAAGGTGACCAAAAAGGAGAAACAAATCCAACTGAGAAAGAGCGAAATGGCAGAAGCTTGCAACAAGGAGAACACCGGGCCAAGCAAGGCTACAGAGAGACAGCTCATCATGTTCAGAGTAGAAATAAACATGCTACTCTAAACATTTTTTCCAAGTTTATTTTCAGAAAATCTAGAGCAAAGATGGAAATAGCAGCCTGATATAAAAAAAAGCGGTTAACAGCAGCAGCAAATTATTTGGACAAAAAGTTCAGAGAGAAAGAATACAAGGAAGATGTTCAGCTGGTGGAAAAATGCCTTCAAGAGGAGACAACTTTTTGTTCAACACCACTCCTGTGTCCAGGTTTTTACAGTTGTTCACTGAGTTCATCTGCCAGCAGCTGGAAAGCCACCAAAAACCCGCCTGTTTACTTGGACGACTGAAATTCAAAATAACATGGCCAATGACTCTACTTGTCGTAACCACAGTGATGTCACAGTAGCAATACTCTGATCTGAAGGGGGGTTTAAAAGGCTCGGCCAATCAACAGCACAAGGTTAAGGGGCTTATTCATACCCCTCCTTGTGGGAGAGGAAGGGGGATTCTTGTTGCACGACACACAAAGTCAAATCAGATTATAAGCATAAATGCCAAATACTGTGCAAAAACCACCGTTAAAACACCTGAAACCCCACTTATGCTCAGACAAGAAAGAGCAAATGCAAAATACTCTGAATATCCAAGTTGTTCTGAAACTCCCCTAGTTCACTGGTCTTGAAAGGCCAAGCAATAGAAGCAATAATGGCCAAGCGGCCGACTTCAAGAGCCTATTACACACTACAGTGTCATTCCAGGCTCTGTAACCAGTAAGGTGACCACAAGTGAGCTACTACTTCCGCAAAGCCTTCATAAAATCAAACCCCTGTCCTGAGAAGCTGGTGTATTCCTTGTACTCGGAAATGACTACATGGATGGGAGAACACATTTAATTTAATCCCTTCAACTATCAGCTAATAAACTGTTCAAATGCAGTGTTTTAATATGGACAAAAGCCATTTAATATAGAGAGTTGTACCTACCACAGCTCAGATAACCCCTTGCAGATACTTCATGGCTCACTGACACCTTTTCCTTTCACTGCAGCTGCAAAGATGACCAACTGCAAAACAAAATCGTATTTATACCCTACTCCTGATGAGAAGAAATCAGGATCTTCACTGATCAGAGGGCACAAAACCTGCAGTTGAAGTTTCCAAGCACGGGGCACCTCTACACTGAGCAATTAAGTTCCCAAGCGATACAAAAACAGAATCACAACTGTCATCGCTAGATACCAAGAACCCACCATAGATACCCAGGGACCAAAGCCAACCAGTACTCGACTGGAACAAGTGAATCACAGCACTGCAACTGAGGATCCGCAGCAGGATCCTGAGCCAATGTGACTCCAGAAAAGGTTTACTGAACCAGAAAAGCAGCAGCAGCAGCAATTCTGGTTGGGCGCCAACAGCAAGGAAATAAACAGAACACAGCCCTGGAAGGTTTCACCACCAGCAACAGAAGCGAGGATGAGCAAATTCCAAAGCATCAACTGAATTCAGTTCCCTTACCTCTGAACAGACTAGAAATCCAGTGGCAGTAAACTGGCATTTAAAAGCCGTTCAGAGCAAATGAATGGTTTTTTATTCTACCCTCTTCTGATAGATTCCAGGGCTTAAGCTGATACTAGGTCCTGAGTTTACCCAGGACGTTCTGAACAAACTGGCCTTCTGCACTCTGGTAAACTGGGAATAAAGTCCTGCACGCCTAACACCAGTAACCACTGCATAAGCAGAAGCCACGGTGGTTCTGTATAGGCAGTTCACAAGGCTCCTGCAGAGCCCAGTGCAGGGCCAGGCCTCCTACCACCATAGAAGCACAAGCTCTTTGCTTATATTGACTTCTCTCCACTAGTTCTGAAACTCAGACGGTCAAGCATGTCAGTCGTACAGCTCAAGGGCAGCATAAGAGGGACAAAAAAATACCCCACAGACCACCAACCAGGACTTTGGCCAAGAAATCAGCTCATGAAGAACATGTAGGTGAGTCCAGGTCTGGAAAACAGCACAGTGGGAATACACTCTACTCCTCACCAGCTAGAACTTTTCCAACACTTTGCTTATGCAAAGCTGGGACAAATGGTAGAATCTTTTCAATACACTCAGCACAGGTCATGATTTTTCCCTGTCTTAGTCATGAAATACAACCTCACCATCTTAATGTCTATTTCAGAGAGTAAAACTTTTCAGTTGACAACTGTTTGCATGTCTACTTGTCGTTTGTTTCCTTCCCTATATTAGGATCAGTAACTGGTAGCAAAGAAACAGCCCCACTTAAACAGGGGATCTTCTTCAGCTGTAGGATAATCAGTTAATCTAGAGAGACTCCTTTATTCAGCTTTACCCACACTAGACTATTATTAAAGCTATAAACTTTAATATGACTTCAGAAAGGCCATTTACTCATTTAGTAAGCAAATACTTCTACGGTTGTTTGCATCAAGCTCCATATAAACTACAATTTACATTTTAAAGCTGCTACGAGAGCCACTGTAGAGTGCAGAATAGTTGAGCAAAGCATTTACTGGAGTATCTTGTATTTAAGCGGATTTACCACCACTGGAAGGACATACAACAAGCAAAACAACCACATCCCGGGCACTGTATCCTTCAATTTTTTAACATCCATAGGCTGCCCTCTCTCACACTATTTCTGTTTGCATGCTGGAAAAGAAGCAGCGTTTTGGATTTACTCACTCTAACTGTGAATAATAGCAAGTAAAGGGGAACAAAAGAAAACCCAGGCACTCTGGTCACCTGCAGGAAAAAGTGAACAGCATGAGAAACTTTAGGGTGAGCTGGAGCAAAACCTTACCATTGACATTTAGAAAGGGATGCCAGATAGCTTCAGTGACTTGAATTCTTTTTCCAAAAGCTCAAGAAACAACAGAAAAGACTTTCAGACTTGCATACTTTTGTTTCCAGATACTAAATATTTTGAACTCAATTTCCATCTTAAAGTAGCATGCTTAAAAATGGGGGGGGGTGTAAAAGAAGTTATCATCTTGAAGCAATTGTTCATATCCCTCCTGGTCTGTGCTGGAAATAAACACAAGGTTCCAGCCCATGAGCAGCAGCGTGCCTGTATGTGGCAGAGGGGGAAGGGAAGGAAGAAGGCAACAAAACCAGAGCCTGTCTGCCCCTCCTCAAATTCCAGAGCTTGCCATCGACTCACCGGCTTCCAGAAGGAACTGGCGAGGCTAAAAATCCTACCAGCCCGCGTGACGATGGACAGGGAGGAAGGCCAAAGGCAGATTACAGCCCACCGGCTGGAAACCACACAAAGAAGAGCCCTTGTAAAGCCAAGGGCCTTGTTCCCGACGCTTCCACGGCAGGAAGCGAGCTCCCGGCCTGCCCCCCCAGGGGGCCTCCCCAGGGGAGCCGGGTGCCGAGCAGCCCCTTCTCCCTCCGAGGGAGGTGCTCGGGGCTCCCTCGGAGCGCGCTGGGGGGAGGATCTGGGCCGCGGGGGGGGCCGGGGCCGGCGGCGCTCAGCCGAGGCCCGTTGGCGGCGGGGCCCGCCCGGCTCCCTCCACCCCACCGCCCTCCACCTCCTCCCCCCCTCCCTCGGTCCCGGTCCTGCTCCTGGGGGGTCGCACCTGAATAACCTCGTTGACCTCTCGGATGCACTCCACCATGTGCTGCAGGATCTGCTCGGCCGTCAGCACCTCGTAGCGATAATCCTCCTCCTGGTCGGGGCCGCCGCCGCCTCCGGGGCCCGGCCCGCCACCCAGGCCGCCTCCACCGCCGCCGCCGCCGGGGCCCAGCCCTCCCGTATCGCCGCCTAACAGCCCGTCGCGCTCTCCGCCGACGCGCAGCCCGGGCTCCACCAGCTCCACCTCGCCTAGGTCCAGGTTATCGTCGGGCTCGTCCTCCTCGTCGTCCTCCTCGTCGTCCTCCGCGCCGCTGTCCTCGCTGCACTCCTCGTCCTCGTCGAACTCGTAGTTGTAACCCTCGTCCGAGTCCATGGCGAGGCGCTGAAGAAACGGCGGCGGCTCCCGCGGCCCCGACCCGCCCCGCCGGCCTGCCTGGCTCCCGCCGCTCGCCGCTCCCCCCTCCGCCTACCTCCTCCCCACCTCCTCCGGCGCTGGCACCGGGCCCCGGCCCCGCCGCGCCTCAACCGCCGCCAACAAAGGGACGCGGCCGACCCGCTCCGTCACCGCGCGCCGCGCACGCACGGCACGTCACGCCACGACGCATGACGCACGGCGCCGCGCCTGCGCGCAGACCGCCATCTCCCCGGCCCCGCGCCGGGAGCCATCTTGAGTGTGCGCCACACCCCCCAACGCACCCACCCGCCCCTCGGCGCCATCTTGAGTGTGGCGAGCAGAGCGTTGAAGGGGCGGGGGGGGGGGAGGGGAGGGGAGGGGAGGGGAGGGGAGCGGAGCTGTTACTGGCTTCCCCCGGTACCGGCCCGGGTCTGGGGCAGTGGAAGTAGGGGCGCGGAGCCCTCCGGAGATGTCCCATCGGCCGAACGCGGCAGGAAGGCACTCGGTGCCGCTGTTACCTAAAGAACAGTGCAGCGCCCATGGGGAGCAACCTGTGAGAAAAATATGTGGGAAGCGTGAAGGAAAATAAGTGGTTCTGCCTCAAAATTAGAGTAAAATTGCACTGAGACCCTCCACGCAGAGATTCATGTGAAAATGTGGAATAAACGTGTGCCTGCTGTCCCTGGCAGGGACCCCAGCCATGCTGGGTGGCATCTCCATGCTCCAGTTCTGCCTCCTGCTGATAATAATGCCCATTTTCTTCCACAGTGGTGCTAGGCTTGATTCCCTTTGTTTTCTGTTAAACTGGCATCTTGCAGGGAGGAAGAATACATAAGTGGCTTCATTGCTGGACCACAGACAGACTTTTTCCCCTCCTGCAGACAGCTGAGGCTGAGCCCACCATTGGCAAGTACCCCAAGCAGGTCAGGGACGTGGGGCCGGCAGCGTTCCCAGCTGACCTCATCCCTGCCAGGGCCTCTGACTTGGACATTGAGCTGCCAGCTAAGGGCAGAGTGGACATGAGGCAGGCTGCAGGACTTGAGCACCCTCAGCCTCAGCTTTCCCTGCCCATCACTGCAGCATGGCCAGGGCAGCCCTGCGTCCAGTATCAGCCACGCTCAGCCTGGTACGAGGGAGGCGAGACGGGCTTATTGTTTGCAGGCGTTTGGGGAGTGCTTGGGACTCTGGTTGGCTTGGAAACAAGGCTGCAGCCTGGCCCAGAGGAGATCCAGATGCTAACAAACCCTCGCTGCTATTCAACACAGATGCAAGCAGACAACACAGCCCCGGGAGGGCTCAAGAGCCGCCCTTCTCTACACCACAGTGCTAATCCTCAGATTCCATGCACCCTAGAGGAATCTTTTATTCCCCAGGGTAAAGTGGGGCTGTTCTGATGTGGTGACATTATTCATCCATTCTGCCTGGATGAAGATGCCCCCACTCCACCTGGAGAGTTGGGGAGACTCAGCCTGGTGGTATGTGGTGTAGGTGTGATGAATTTTGTCAGCTCTTTGAGGTGGGAGTCACTGGGTGCTTTGCATTCTGGCAGCACCCGGCACAGCAGGATCCTGCTTCCGGCTCCCACTGTCATCCCCCAGCTGTCACTGTGCAGCTGGGGACAACCTGTGGTCCCCAAATTCTGCTCTGACCCAGGACAGAAGCACAGGAGAGCGTGGGCTGTGCACATGTTTCCTCATGCCAAGCTACCTCGTAAATGAAGCCAGTTCCATAATTATGTACTTGGAATGGCAAAGGCCTGGGCATTAATCACCCTGCCCTACATAAATATAAATAACCCTGGCTTTGTTCTGCTCCAGACTGACCAGTCAGACATTTGCCAGGCTGGCCCTACCTCACATGTCAAGCCTCAGGGACTTGGTTGGTCACCCCAGGTCCTCAGCCTACACTTCATCCCTGAGGGGAACTGTGTGTCACCTCTTGGGACTCCATGGCAGTTGCTTTCCAGCCCAGCCCAGCCCATGCTGTACCCATGAGCTGGCGTGGGGCAGCACCTCTGCCCTCCAGACCCTCAGGAGCCACAGAAGGCATTGACCAGCCAACTGGGTTTTGCTTCACCAGGGCTTCACAGCTTCCCAGAGCCTGCGCTTGGACACAAAACCGGGTCCAACCCTTTGCCGAGGTGACCTTCCCCTCGGGGAAGGGGTTACCGGTGTGGCTGGTAACTGGTTTTTCCCCACCGGGACACGGGCAGTGCCCGGCCTCACCAGGGATGGCACCCCCGCCGCCGTGTCCCAGCGCCTCCCAGCTGCCCTCTCCTGGCCCCCGGCGAGGCTGCAGAGCTCCCGAGCCCGGAGCCCCGGTGCAAAGCCCTGCGGGGTGAGCTGCTGGACACCGAGCTCCAGCCATGGACATCCATGTGGAAGGGCCATCCTTCAGCGGCACACACTTAGAAACTTAAACCGTCTTGAGCACCCGACCTTGTATAATCCCCAAAATAAACATATATAAAGTACGGGGATCTTTCCCGTGCCATCCAGCACACATGGGAAGGTCCTGTGATAAGATAAGGATCACAGAATCAAGACTGGTTTGGATGGGAAAAGACCTTTCAGTGTCATCTAGTCCAATGCCCCTGCACTGAGCAGGGACACCTCAACTACAGCAGGGTGCTCAGAGACCCAGCCAACCTCACCTGCAACGGTTCCAGGGATGGGGCATCGACCACCTCTCTGGGCAACCTGGGACAGGGTCTCATCACCCTCAGCATCAAAAATTTCTTCCTTCTCTCTTGTCTAAATCTCCCTCTTTCTGTCCCCATCTTTCTGACAGGCCGCTTGGAGGCCTGAAGGGCCACAGGAAGGACTACCCGGAGCCTTCTCTTCTCCAGTGCTGAACAACGCCAAGTCTCTCAGCCTGGCCTCCCAGCAGAGGGGTTCCAGCCCTCCCATAACTGCTATGGCCTTTTCTGGCCCTGATCCAACAGGTCCCTGTCTCTCCTGCACTGAGAACTCCAGAGCTGGACCCAGTGCTGCAGGGGGGCATTGCCAGAGTGAAGTAAAAAGGCAGCAGCATTTCACTGATGGTTGTTCCTCACTTAAACCACTAATACTTCTCCAAAATACTGTTTGGTAGGAAATTCTAGCCATGCCTTTTGCAAAAGGTATTCCTTTCATTACAAAGTTTCCAAACCAACAGTCACATATGGATCCCTGAGCACCCACTGGCTCCTTGTAGACAGCTGGCAGAAGGTACCTCAGAAAACCAGGGCTGCTGCCTTCAGATCATCCCATAGGGATCTGCTCTGCCTCTGGGAATTTCAGGACTCCAGGTACAGAGGAAAGCTGAGAATTGCCCTTCTACCCACTCTGAAAAATAATCTACATCTCCATGGGCACCTGGTGCTGTCATTTTCTTCTTGCAAGGACTTAATTACCCAAGTGGTTTTAGTAACCATTAACACTGAAGCTGACAAGAATAAAATATTGCACCACAAGCACCCTGCTCTGTGAAGTAAGCACACATTTCTGAGATTTACAGGAGCGGGGCCTCTGTGCACCAGGAGTTTGTCACCACATGCCCATGGGCTCTGATTGACGCCAGCTCACCACCATTGCCCTGGTTGAGAACATCTGGGGATGGCAGACACAAATCCTCAGCCTCTGCAATATCTCATGGCATCTCCCCGGGACATCTTCCCTGACACCAAATGCTGTGAAAGTGCTGGTACCTCATCCACAACTGCGGATTCAAGATTAAAAACCTCAGCTGTGAGCATGGCCTGCGATGGGCCGAGAGGAACCTCATGGAGTTCTTTGCTGTGAGGGTGGCAGAGCCTGGCCCAGGCTGCCCAGCGAGGTTGTGGAGTCTCCTTCTCTGGAGACATTCCAAACCCTCCTGGACAAAGTGATCCTGAGCCCCCTGCTCTGGGTTACCCTGCTGGAGCAGGGGGGTTGGACCAGATGATCTCCAGAGGTCACTTCTAAGCCCTACTGTACTGGGATTCTGTGGTCTCATCTCAAGCTCCGTGTCTTAAACTCTGCTTCTAAGTTCATAAATGTTGAGATATTCCTCCTCACTTAGACCTGTCCCACCTGCTCGCTCTGAATCTCCCAGGCCTCACTCCCCTTACATGTACTCTCCCATCTGAAGATGTCCCTTCTGCTCAACATTATCTATACCAAGAAATTAATTTACCACATGCATCTGCTAAACCAGTTGATGACAGCATCTAACGTGGCATGCAGTGGTCAAGGTGGAAATGTAGAGATACGAAAATGAGTCATCCTGTGCTTTAAAAAGCACCATGATAAATGCTTGCTGCTCTAGATGTTCTTAATGCTCTGACCTGTTAGAGACGGATCTGGATGGTGAAAACACCCTGGATGTGGATTTAGGGTCATCTCTCATTTAGGATCTTCTTTGTGCACACGCTAAAGCTCCAAGAGCTGTCTGTCCTGTCTCCTGCTGTGTGTCCTTTGACCTAGGACCTGGCTTCATTCAGGAGCAAGTGTACTTAGATAGTATTTGTCTTAAAGAGCAAAGCAAGCAGAAAACTCCTGTACCACATCTCCACAGCTTTTAAACCCTTCCAGGGGTGGGGACTCCACCACCTCCCCGAGCTGCCTATCCCTGTTCTCTTTCAGTGAAGAACTCTTTGCTCCTGTCCAACCTAAACCCGCCCTGGCACAACCTGAGGTTGTTTCTTCTTGTCCTATCACTTGTGACTTGGGAGAAGAGACTGATTCCATGCTCTAAAACCATGAGCTGGTCTATTGAAGAGCTACTGAAGAGCATCAGCAACTTCTGGCTATTGCTGCTCCAAGCCTGATGCAGGATAGTGTGTGAACCAGTTTATTTTGGCTGAGCTCCAGAGTTAAACACATGCTGAAGCAGTTTTCTTACATAAAGATGCATTCCCCACTCAGACTGTTGGTCTAGATTAATGCCGGCCAGCTACAGATGAACTTCTCTGAGTCATCCCCCAGAGACATCAGGTCCCCTAAAATAGCAACAACGACACAATCCATAGAAAGGCTTGAATATTTCGACTGCGAGCCACGAGCACAAGGCTTTACATAAGCGTGGCCAACACTCTGCCCTCCCTGGATGGAAAGGAGGATTTGCTTTGGGCCACAAGAAGCACAGCCCAGACAATGTCACTGCCTGATGCAACACAGCAAAAAAACATCTCTTTTTGTTTGGGATTTTTTGGTGTGATTTTTTTTCTGCAATTTTAATTCAGTGAAACCACTTGAGATAAAGTCCACAGATACTGGAATCAACCAACATTGTCAGGAAAACAGTGGCAGCAGCTGGCACTTCTGAGGTTTGCACGGGGAAGGGCAACAAACCCCATTCAAGACCACAGAGGCTTCATGTAGACCAGCAGCAGCCTTGAGACAAGAGCAAGAAAACTCGAACACAAAGAATGACAGGAGCTGTTTTCCCAGATGTCCAACACAGATTGGAATCGAGGTGTTCTCCTTGATGCATAATGTGGATGGAGAAGGGCCAACATCCTGGAGTGATGGTGCTAGTGTCAGAAGTATCTCGAGGAAGCAGCCTGGTACATGCCATTGTGCTGAATTGGGGTACTACCACATCTCCATAGAAAAAAAACAAAACAAAACAGGGACAGATGGAGATTATCAGGAGCCTGAGAGCACCAACAGGCTTTAATTGCCCCAGTAAGACTCACCTGGGACCTCTACCCATGACCCATTGCTCCAGGAGCTCTATTTAAGCCAAGGTCTGACCAACTCCTTCTTTTTTCAACTCTCCTCTAGGTGTGTCTGCTCCTAGGATTTCCTGAATTGATCTTGGACTTATACTGGTGCTTTGCTTTTAGTGGGTGACTGTTGACAGACCCTATTACTGCTATCACTATGCTCAGCTCACCTGTCTGTGAGGCTACATCCAGCTGGTAAGGTGTTTGCCTGGCCCATGTTGTACCTGTCCTTGGTTGCTGGGTCACTTTCCCTTAAGTAGATGGGTGGTCTTTGCTCTTTTATGGAGTTGGAGAAGGATGTTGTGCTGTGTAGATGTTAAGATCATAGCAACATCAACTGTCCTATTTCTGATGTAGTTCAGCTCCCTTATCTATAGGTGACCTTTAGCACCCTCTCTGCCTTCCCCTACCTATCATCCCATCTCAGTTTTCACCAATCTCATGAAATTCCCATTTGTGACCTTTGACAGCAAGTTCGTTCAGGGTTTTTCTGTAAAATGCTTTTTTTCTGTTGACCTCAGCTCTCTCTGTTCGTCACATGAGGGACCATCACTTAAATGTCCCACTAGACCTTTCCATTGTTGTGTCCTGCTCACAAAGTGGTTTATCTTGCACTAATGTGATGGGGCAATCTCCCTTGTGCTTTCTTCCCCGGCATTTGTTTCATTTCCTTCTCTCTCCCCATGCTGGTGGCTTGTCTCCCAGCTCTCCTGACAGCTTGGAGTTTTCTGGTGGCTCCACTGCTTGCTGAGGAGGGCTGTGACAATAGGTTTTTAATAATTTCATAGAGCTGGCTCCCATGTGTGGGGTTGTGCTGGCAATTGGATGAGCAAGACTCAGGCTCAAGGGTCCTTATTTGACTTTGGGGAGTGGTGATGAATGTGGAGCTGGGAGGAAAGAGGCAAAACGAGTTCGCATGTAGTGGAGGATTTCTTTGGGAAAAAAACCCAAAAAACAAAGCCCTGTGTGGAAAGCACCTCTGCAACACATCACTGTGAGGCTCTACCATGGGATAAAGCCCCTTCCATTTCAGTACAGTCCAGCTGGTAGTTCACCCTCTACCTGTACAGTATCCCCGGGAAGGTGTGCAAGGGCTGGCTTGCACCCACCGTTATTCATGAGTGCGTGTGGTGTGGTACCACTGGAAGATGTCAAATCCCAAGCATTGGCACTACATGTTCTTTAAAGTCCCTTCCGTCCCCAACCATTCTACATGTGTGTTCAGTCACACAAGGGTGGGGGTGAAACGAATCATTTACTCTTCTACTCAAAACCCCCACCAAGCTGCTGAGGCTCCCCGAGGACTCTCTGAGGGCAGGGATGGGGCCGGCCTCTCAGTTTTGAGGGCTGGGGAAAGAAAACGACCCTCGGGAGGCAGCTTGAGGCTTTGCGGGTTTATTTAAAAGCGAAGAGGCGCTTGCTGGGATTGAGGCACCCGCGGGGCAGGGGGGAGCGGTTAGGGGGAGGTGGCGCGGCCCTGCCCCGCCCCGCGGGGCCGAGCTGCCATTTCGCGGGCGTCCCTCCCTCCCTCCGTCCGTCCGTGCGTCCCTCCCGCGGCGCGGGGTGCCTGCGCCTCCCCGGGCTGCGGGCCGCGACATGGCGGAGCCCTGGCGCCTGCTGCCGCCGCTCCTGCTTGCGGCCGTGCTGGTGCTGGAGCCGGCCTGCGCCGTGTGGCCGCAGCCCCAAGCCCAGCGCTTCCCGCCGGCCGGCGGCCGCTGCCCGCTGCCTCCCCGCCGGTTCCGCTTCGCCTACGCCGCCGGCTCGGCCGTGGGGCCGGGCTGCGCCGTGCTGGAGGCGGCCTTCCAGCGGTACTGGGCGCTGCTCTTCGCCGCCGCCCTGCCGACCGGTGAGGAGGGGTGGGGGGGCGGGGCGGCCGCTTGGAAGTGCACCTGGCCTTTTCTTGGCGGCTCTATCTCGGAAAAACAAACCCTCGTTTCTTTCTGGGGTCAGACCAGGGGATTTCGCGGGGCGAGCCGTTTTTGGGCCCCCTTCTTGCCT
This sequence comes from Todiramphus chloris collaris, assembly GCA_025345505.1. Classification (NCBI taxonomy): domain Eukaryota; kingdom Metazoa; phylum Chordata; class Aves; order Coraciiformes; family Alcedinidae; genus Todiramphus; species Todiramphus chloris. The sequence goes on from JANVCC010000034.1 coordinate 25,156,812, forward strand.
CTGGGCCGCAGGGGCAGGTGGCGAGAGCGGCTGGGGGCGGCTCCAAGGGAGTCTGGGAGCAAAGGGCAGTGTTGCGTTGGGACTTGGAGGGCAGCGCACATCCTGAAATAAAATCTAATCCTGTTTGCCACAGCCAGCACTACTTGTCTCGCGTTCTTTCGAGGGCTTAGGCTTTTGATAGCAAGAGTTTGTTTTATCTCATTTTTTTATCTCCTCCAGATCGTGTTTCCTGCTTCCTCGTGCTTCGTTTTGCTTCCTTTTCCTTCCTTCTTTTGCGGCTGCAGGGAGAGCTGCTGCTGGTGTTGCAACAGCTCCAACTTTGGTGCTTTTCACAAATCTTGGCTCTTTCTAGCAGCTCTTGGTGTCCGTTGTGAATCTTTACCTTGAGGAAAGACTCCTTGCTTCATGCGTGCGTCTTCCAAGTCAGTATTCGTGCCATGGGGCTCTGTCTGCCAAAGTGGAGCTGCTGAGTGTCCGAAGGCAGTGTGGCTTATCTGGCAGTAGCTTTTGGATTGATGTTGAAGTTGTAGGGTAAAATGAGGAAAGGTAAATGCTTTGAGAGCCTGGGCTTGATTTGGGGCAGGTTGGAAAGGTTTCTTGCTCCCAGACCTGTTGTACGTCTGGGATGAAAGGTAGGAAGTTCCCTCTCTGCATTCGCAGAGGCAAGCACAGGCTGGGGAGCTGGCACACACGGATGCTCAGTGCCTGCGTGGGTCCGCAACAGCCTGAAGGGCTATATCTGGGGAAGATGAAACACTTCATTCATCAGAAAGAGCTGGTAACTCTGCCTCCAAGTGTTTTAAATGTCAGCATGAACTCTGTTGCCGCTGATCAAAGCAGAGAAGGGTAACGATGTTGGAAGCCACTCTGCTTCCTCTCGAGCGCCTTGTGCTTTGACAGAGGTAAGATCGAAACGCTGAGAAGAAAGATTTGGCTTGTTATTTCTTCAGCTCTTGTATGTGGCAATGGAAATAAATCTGCATTTGGACCTGAGAAGACTCTTCTCATTTCTTTTTCTCTGCTAGGTACTAAACTTAAAACAGCTGATAAAATTAATCACATTTTCCTGTTCCTCTCAGAGGGGAAATATTGCAGAATGACAGGGTTGTCACAGTTAGAAGAGACCTCTAAGATCACTGGGTCCAACCGTCAGCAGAGGAAAAAACAAGACAACCCACAACCTCTCCACACTTGGTGCAATCTCATGTGATCATGAGATCGAGCTCGTACTCGTGGCTTTCCATACACCCTGCTTTATGATGCTCAAATCACACAGCTAATTTTAAGGTTTTTTTTCCCTTACTGCCTTCATTTTTATTTTTTGTTTCACGCGTGGTTTGTGAGAACAGGCAATGGAAACCTTGGATGGAAGGAAATTGTTTCTATTGGTGGAGAAAATAAACAGCAAAAAACATTTTCTGTCTGTTTCAGAAAGCTGCTGTGTCAATTTAACAAGCAGGACTATGTCCAAACAGAGACCTATTTAAGTTAGGAGGGACATATGGGGGTCTTTGGTCATGGCTCTGCTCAAAAATAGACCTGGAGTTGAAGCCAGCTTTGCAGTTGGGTCAAGCTTTTCAGGGCTGTGTCCAGCTGAAACTGTGGTATTTCCAAGGACAGAGAACTGAGCCCTTGTTTTCCTTATCTCTAATTGCCTTTTCTGGAGAGATTCTAAATCTGCCTGGACAGTGCGATCCTGAGAACCCTGCTCTGTGTGACCCTGCTGGAGCGGGGGGGTTGGACCGGATGATCTCCAGAGGTCCCTTCTAACCCCACCGTGCTGGGATTTTGTTATTGCAGTTTTTCCTTGCTGCTCTTGCCTTGTCTTGTCCTTAAGCTGGGCAGCTCCAGAATGAGTCTGGGAGAGAGCCAGGACCCTCCGTCCATGACTGTGTTCCTGCTGCAATCATCATGTTAGCATCCTTGCCTTCCAGTCCAAGACCATCGTTAACTTGATGTGTGCCTTCACAGTGCTCTTTTGAACCGTCAACTTCAGCCTTTGTGGTTAATGGTGACTGGTCCCTACTGCGCCCATTACTGTTGCCTTCTAGGTGTGATAGAGGTGGTTCCTGCCTGCTCCATGGCCAAAAAGGCCATGTTTGGGTTTGTCAGCATCTCCCTGGGCAGGTTTAAATGTGGTGTGTGGTGGTGGGACCAATTCTGTCAAAGCTTCTCACCAGAATGAGTATTTCCCATGTCCCCAGGCTTGAGAGTGCCTGTCCCCGGTGAGCTGCCATCTTGACAAGCAGAGGGAGCAGGTCGTGCTGCGCTGGTGTGCCAAGCTCACACATCTGCGAGGTTGCCTTGGCTACCGGCTCTGAGAGAAAAGCTCAAAACGGGGGGCTATCTTCATGCCATTTCCCTTCTCTCCACAGAGGTTTCACCATCCTTGGAGAAATTTGGGAGGGCTGGCTCCTGCAAGCTTCACCCAAACATGGTCTCACTTAAATCCGCTTGTTGCCACCAATCTCTCCCAAAGCCAATCGTTTTAGTGGCCATATTGAGCATTGGCTGTTCCTAGGTGTAGGCGTGGACCTTAGCTGTGATGAGCACGGTTCCACCCCGCTAACCCACGCTCCTCCTGGCCAGAGACTGCAGCGAGTAGATGCACGTGTCTCGGTGAAAGCTGAATGCATCCCTTTGGAGTTGGAGGAGTGACTCCAGTGAGGACTCAGGCTTGTGCATCCTTGGAAGTGCCCTTTCACACAGGGAACTGTGGCCAGAGCTCCTGCTTGAGGTCTGAGTGATGGGGTTTATTTTTCTGACTGCTGTACCTGGGACCTGCTCTTTCTATGCTGGGTGAGACTTTTTGGTGGCCTTCAACTCTGCAGTATGCTTGGATTCATTCTCTGCACTTTTTAACAGGGTTTCTGTGCCCTTTCTAAGAAGTGTGGGTAGGGCAGCAGAGCTCCTGGGTTTGTGCTTTTTTCCCAGTGGTGGGTGAATTTGGACATGTGAAGCTCTTTGTCCCCCGTGAAGGAGATTTCAGTAGTTGTGTGTCTTGCTTAGAGCAGGGGCTGGTGTCTGGGAAGCCTTGGGGGCTACTGCTAGACCGTGCTTTTGGATCTCTCCTGTTTTGTGTTCTCCTTTAAGCCTTCCCTGGGGGCTTCCTCACCAGCAGACCTTTGCATTGAAGCTTGGTATCAGCTCTCATGCTTCTGGTGGCCTGTGTCGAAACAAGCTCTGTCTGAACACCCCTGTGCCTGCTCTAGAGCAAAGGAGGGGATGCCACATGTTTTACAAGTCCACATACTCCTATGCCTTCACCGCTAGCTGGACTGGGAGGATGGTGGTGGGCTGGAAGCAAAATGAAAGAGCCATGATGGGGTTGATGTCTGTGTCATTTGCAGAGAATGATCCGCCGTGGGGGCCACCCTGCACTCAGCTCCTTGTCTTCGTTGCCACACCGGGCTGCGATGGGTTTCCCAGCCTGGACTCCAAGGAGAGCTGTGAGTATCAAGGTTAAGAATTATAATGAAGAACCCCAAAAGCCGTTTCTCTGTGATCCCAGAGCATGGTCCTGTACCCATGTCTGTGGGTGTGGTGGCCCAGGGCGGCACATGATGGAGCACTGGACCTAATGCTGGCACTGGCCTCTGTCTGTCTGTGTTTCAGATAAGCTGTCTGTCTCGGAAGGCTCCTTGCTGCTCTCTGCGGATGCCATCTGGGGAGCTCTCAGAGGTGAGGTGTGCTTGTTGTGGGGCATTCCTCAGTCCCTGCGTCAGGCCTACTGGGATGTCTCTCTTTCCATAGCCTTGTTAATTGAGCTCTGTTCCTCTGGGGGAATCTGGGCTGTGTGTGGTTTTCCTGCAGGCCTGGAGACATTCAGCCAGCTTGTTGGGAGAGATGAGAATGGCACGGTGAGTCCTGGCCTCGTCTCCCACCAGCTCTGGGATCAAAGGTGACCTTCACTGTCTCCTGCTAATGACTGTGTTGCCCCAAGCCCTGCTCACTTCTTCCTCTGCATGCAGTACTATATCAATGAGACGGAAATCATGGACTTTCCCCGCTTTCCTCACCGGGGACTGTTGCTGGACACATCTCGTCACTACCTGCCACTGAGAGCCATCCTCGAAACATTGGTAGGATGCTTGTGCTGGGAGATGAGATGGTTTAGTTCGGTGTCCCTTCCTCTGTGACAACTAATAGCTCCTTGAGTGTCCTGGAGGACTTTAGGGTTGTTGGGTTTGGTTTTTGTGTGTTGCTCCTTTCCGAAGATCCTAGGAGCCACCTTAATGTGTAGGCGACCACGTCTACGTTTCATCAAAGACCTTGTCACACACAGGCTTTTTGAACAAAACCAGCTTGCTTGTCCCTGTCCCTTGTCCTCTGTCAGGTGAAACCTTTTTGCTCTCAACAACTCCCTGAAAGGAGAGTGGAGCCAGGTGGGTTCGGTCTCTTCTCCCAAGGAACAAGCAATAGTTAGGACAAGTGGAAATGGCCTCAAGTTGTGCCAGGGGAGATTTATGTTGTATGTGAGGAACAATTTCTTCCCCACAAGGGCTGTCAAGACCTGGTCCAGGCTGCTCAGGACACTGGTGGACTCCCCATCCCTGGAGGCTTCCAAGCCAAGGAGATGTGGTGCTGAGGGCCATGGTTTAGTGGTTCCCTGGCAGTGCTGGGTTAACGGTTGTACTTGATGACCTTAAAGGTCTCTTCCAACCAAAATGATTCCATGATCCTTAGAGAGGTGTCTGAATCCATAGCAAGCTGTGTGACGTTTCACAAGGGATAGGGCATGTTCATCTCTGTTCCTGTTCCTTTCTAGGATGTCATGGCTTACAACAAGTTCAATGTCTTTCACTGGCACATTGTGGATGACCCATCGTTCCCCTACGAAAGCTCGACCTTCCCAGAGCTCAGCAAGCAGGTAATCCCAGCCCTGATCACTGTGTAGTACCCAGCCCATGGTGAGCAGATCCCTCTCTTGGCAAGTGATCAAGATTCCTCCTGTTCCTCCAGGGAGCCTTCCATGCCATGACCCACGTGTACACAGCCAGTGATGTGCAGACGGTGATTGAGTACGCCCGGCTGCGTGGCATCAGAGTCATTGCTGAGTTTGACACTCCTGGGCACACTCTCTCTTGGGGTCCAGGTGAGGAGCAGACCCTGCCTGCTGCTGCTCTGACGAGAGCTGTGGTTGTACTGGGAGGTGGGAGGGGCTCTGTGACCTGGATCCCGAAAGTTGGGTCTGGGCAGCCATGTCCCATGGGCTGATTTTGAGAACAAGCAAACCATTGTCTGGGGGAAGTAGGATCCAATGGTCCAACTCATGGAACAATATTGAAAGGGAAAAAGTTTGCATCTTTTCTTGGGTCCAAGTTGGATGATTTTTTTGGGAACATCTGCTCTGCCAAAACCAACACCATAGGTGATTGCAAGGATCTGCTGAGGCAAGACTGAGTCCTGGGGCTGTTTAGCTGGAGAAGAAAAGCCTGAGAGGGGATCTGATCAATGCTGATCAATAGCTAAAGGGCCTGTGGGGGGCAAGAGGATGGGGCCAGGTTGGACAAGATGATCTCCAATGGTCTGTTCCAATCCCTACCAGTCCATGATCTTGTGTTTAACCAAGCTTCCTTGCTCTGCTCAGGTGAAAATGTTGGCCTTGTCTTCCTCTCTCTCCTGCCTCCAAATGTCAGGTGGGGTCGGTCTCTTCTCCCAAGGAACAAGCAATAGTTAGGACAAGTGGAACTTGTCCTATACACTGGAGAACACCCTGTGCCTGTGGCCATGCTGAGGGGAGGATCCGGGGGGTTCCATGGGGTGATGTGGCCACGCTTAGCCCTTTCTTCCTTGTCCTGTGTTTGTTACAACCCAGGTGCTCCGGGCCTTCTGACTCCCTGCTATTTGGGCAAGGATCCTTCTGGGACCTATGGGCCCATCAACCCCATCCTTAACAGCACCTACCAGTTTGTGAGCAGTTTGTTTTCAGAGGTCAGCACTGTGTTCCCAGACTTCTTTCTTCACCTAGGTGGTGATGAGGTAGACTTCACGTGCTGGTGAGTCTGAGATCAGTCAGGATGGAGGCTGGGGGGAAATATCTGGGGCTGGAGTCTAAGCCTATTGCTTTTTGGTCATGATCATCTGCAGATCTTTGGTGTCCTGCTCCCCTAGGATCTGTGTGGTGGTTCCTGGGGTTTCTGCACTCACAGCAATGCTGGCTATGGGAAGCAGCTGATGTGGCACAGCCACATCTCTTGGACTGATGTGGGAAGATCTTGGCCATACTCCAGAGCTCGAGTTGGAGTGCTTTTATTATCTTCTCGTTACTGCACAGGAAATCCAATCCAAAAATTCGTTCCTTCATGAAGGAGATGGGCTTTGGTGAAGACTACAAAAAACTAGAGTCATTTTATATCCAGAGGTAGGAACAGTTGCATTCTGGGCCTGCAGCTGCAGTAGGTGACCAGCACAAACAACATCTCCTTTAGAAGTACCTTCATGTCCCGCTGTGTGTGTTGACATGACCCAAAACTCAGTCCTCTTTCTTCTCCAGGCTTCTGGACATCATCTCTTCCCTTGGCAAAGGATATATCGTGTGGCAGGAGGTGTTTGACAACGGAGTGAAGGTGGGAAGCTGCCTCCATTCTCTAACACACTTCCCTTCGTGGGGGTGTTGTGCTGAGGCTGGTGTTATGGTTCATGTGTGCTCCTCAGGTGAGGCCAGACACCATCATCCACGTGTGGAAGGAGAACTCCCCACCATACATGGAGGAGATGGCGAGCGTCACCAAGGCTGGCTACCAGGCTCTTCTCTCTGCCCCCTGGTACCTCAACCGCATCTCCTATGGGCAGGACTGGATAGCAGCCTACCAGGTGGAGCCCTTGAAGTTTGAAGGTGTGTTCCTTGTGTTCCCTTCCCATATGGTGCTTGACTTGTCACTCAGAAGTAGTGCCAGAGCTGTTGTCTTGCTTATCCACTCTCGCTGCTGGTGTGAAGGTGCTTGAGGGATCATCTCAGTTCCTGCACTATGTCCCATTCCCTGCTGACAGCAGAAAACAACTCTGACGTGCCCCTGTCTTGGGTTTGAAGTGGTGGCTTCCAGCAGGTCAAGTTAAGGCCTCCGTAGCTGAGCCACTCACGGCTTTTACAGGACAGTAAGTGACAATGTTATCTCACAACACCCTGTCACCCAAATGCTGTGTCCTCTGGCAGGCAGCCCTGAGCAGAAGGAGCGGGTGATGGGCGGCGAGGCCTGCATGTGGGGTGAATATGTGGATGTCACCAACCTGGCCCCCAGGCTCTGGTAAGAGAAGCCAAGGGGTGGTGAGCTCAGGGTGTGCGGGGTAGGACTTGGGCCCCTCTCCTTTGCCATGGAACAACCTGTGTCAAATGCTGTGGGTTTGGTTGGTGCATGGTGCTTGTCCCTGTCCCACAACAGCTCCTCTGGGCTAGTAACAGCTTCACTGGAGCTTAAATGAGTGTCTGTAAGACTGTAGCATAGAATCACGGGATCATTTTGGTTGGATGAGACCTATAAGATTGAGTCTAACTATTGACCCAGCACTACCAGGTCACCACTAAACCATGTCCTTCAGCACCACATCTCTATGGCTGAGAAACCCCTCCAGGGATGGGGACTCCACCACTGCCCCGGGCAGCTTGGTCCAGGCCTGGACAACCCTTGTGGGGACAAAACTGTTCCTCGGGTCCAACCTAAACTTCCCCTTGTGCAACTTGAGGCCGTTTTCTCTTGTCCTGGTGCTTGTTCTTTGGGAGAAGATACAACCCCCAGCTGGCTCCAACCTCCTGTCAGGGAGTTGTAGAGAGCGAGAAGGTCTCCCCTGAGCCTCCTTTTCTCCAGGCTGAACAACCCCAGGTCCCTCAGCTGCTCCTCACCAGACTTGTGCTCTAGACCCTTCCCAAGCTCCATTGCCCTTCTCTGGACATGCTCCAGCCCCTGAATGTCTTTCTTGGAATGAGAGTCCCAAAACTGACCTCAGGATTTGAGGGACAGCCTCCCAGGTCCTCAGTCCAGGGGTATAATTCCTGCACACTGGCCACACCAGTGCTGATACAAACCAGGATGCTGGTGGCCTTCTTGGCCTTGGGCACACTGCTGTGTAGTGTACGTGCTTCTGTACAACCTGCTGCTGCAGCCAGCATGTTTAAGGCTGGTCTCTGTCCCGTCACCCTGGCCACTCCTGATCTGCACGTGCCTGGGAGTGGATCTCATGATGTGCAGAAGCCACGTGCCCTTGTGTGCCAAGGGACGTTGGTCAGGAAAGCATTTGGGAGCTCAGGGCTTTGTGTGAGCAGCTTCCAAGCTCTCCACTGAGCTGAGCGCCTCTGTCCCTCAAGGCCGAGAGCTGGGGCCATAGCTGAGAGACTGTGGAGCAACGCGACGGTCCGGGACCTGCAAGACGCCTACGTGCGGCTGGCCGACTTCCGCTGCAAGCTTCTAGGGTAACTGTCCCTCCTTGCAGCTGCCTCATGGGGACACTGCAAAGGCCACCTTGGGGAGGGTGAGGTGGGCTTCAAATGACCCTTGTTCTTCTCAACACCCCTCTGAACATTTCTCCTGACTGTGAGTGGGCAGCGCTGGCTTTGGGCAGCGCTGGAAGAGAGTGTGGGCTGGTGGCTCTGGTGAGGAGGGAGCTTTGTGCTGAGGAATGGGGACCCATCTGCTTTTGCCACCCCTCCTGCCGCCCCATCTCCTCCAGGAAGCCTCCCCTTACCCTGTGTGTGAGCAAAAAATGCAGTATAAGTGCAGGAAAAAACTGCTCTTGTCACCCAGAAATGGGCATCACTGGCCACCCTGCACCCCTGTCACTGCTCCAACCCCACCATGCCCAGAACACAACTCTCTGCTCTCGTTCCAGGCGTGGTGTCCAGGCACAGCCTCTCTACGTGGGATACTGTGAAAATGAATTTGGTGGGGTTTGAAGGCAGGGTCCTGCTGCCCTCCTCTCTCCAAAGCTGCTGGTTTGGCCAAGGGACCCCTTCCTGCCCCGACTTCTGCTCTCGCTTTGTTGTGATGAACTTTTTCTTCCTGTAGCATGTTTTCTTCACCTCTTTTTCTGTTTCTTTCAATTTATAAATAAATGAGCCCAAAGAAGAAAAAGTGTTTCTTCATGCTTAGCTGGCACTTAGGAGACTGTGCAAGGGTTTATTGCTAGCGGAGATGAGTGGAGCTTGCTCCAGAGCTGATGGGTAGGGCTTGCTCCAGAGGAACATCTGGTTATGTCTCATCCCCATGGCTCTGGCACTTGCACAGCTGGATAAACTGTTTTTAATCTCTGCTGCTGTCACAGACTCAGTGCCTGCAGAGAGAAGATGATGAGAAGGTCTTGACCTTCCTATCTTGACCTCCCACTTCTGGCTTCTCTTGAGAAGATGACACTGTGAAACCTCTCCAAGGAGACCTTGCAAACTTCTTGAGGGGTGCGTCATGGCTATTACGGAGTCAGTGCTCAGCCCTTCAACTGTTGCATCTGCTCAGGATTTGGCCACTTGATCCATCCTGCTCTGTTGGAGAGAGATCCTGCCTGAGGGACTCGTGTACTTGTGTCTTCGTCTGAAATGAGGGAGATCTGCTGTTATGGCTGGAAACCTTTTACGGTTGAAGCCTAAATTAAAAATATGGAATGGACTTGGAATTAAAAACATTCTGGAACTGTCAAGTCTTGCATTTGTACCCTCCTGCTAAAGGATACCGGAAACCTCCTCTTCTGAAGTGATGACATTTGAAGTGGGGTGGGGGGAAGATTTTGAAGCCCAGCCACCCTGAAGTAGGGAAATTGTAGCTGGATTTGTGGAAAGAGGGATGTTTTTACCCCCGACTCAGGGTGGGATGGGCTGTCTTGTTTCCTGGAGGAAGATGCTCCTCTGCTTCCTCCAGGTCCATGTGGGAATTTGTGCCCCTTTTCTCTGGTATTTTGGTCACCACTAACATCCTGCTCTTGCCTTTCAAGCTGAGTGGAGAGAGACAGGGTTGCCAATCAGCAGTTTCTCCTCCCTTTAAGGACACCTCCTTGTGCTCTGAGTCCTCTTGGATGCCACCTTATGTCCCATGACATTTTTTAGGCTTGGTGGGCGGAAGCGTTGCTCTACAGCACAAATACCTTGGGTACCTGTGGAGCAGAAGCTTTGCCTTCTGGTCCAGTCTGGGGGCCTCCAGTGCTTTAGACTTGGGCATCTGCTGTGAAAGTGCTAAGGGGCTCTTCACCATCACACCCACTCCCTGCCCTCACTCCTCCCATCCCCTGGGCTCCCTTTCACCTATGGCTGGGTGCTCAAGGTGCAGGGCCTGGGTCTGCTTCAAGGCCAGAGGTGCTGCTATGCGGTGACCCCCCCCAACACAGAGCCTGGTATTCATCATCTGAGTTAAATCTCCCCCCTTGGTTTTGCCTCCTGGGGGGGTGTGCACCAGCATCTCCCCAAAACCACTATCTCGGGGGCACCTCGGCACCGCTGCGTGGCCCGTTCCTTCCAGAACATCTATTTTGGTTGCGTAAAACTTGCCGGGGAGCGGAGAACAGGCAGCGTGTGAATCACTCGGGGCCAACGGGTTTAAAAATAAACCCAAGCGGCAGCAAGGAGCAGCCGCCAGGCGCCCCACGTGCAGCGTGCGGCAGTACTCTGCCCTCCGCCCCCAGGGCCCACCCGTGGGTGTCCGCCCTGGGCGCTGTCCTCAGCTGGCGGCTTCCACGGGGACACATTCGCCTATGTTTGCATGTGCTCATGCGCGCATGCTTGCAGCTGCCTGCATGTGCTGGTGCGCGTGTGGGCACTTGAATGTGTGCACACATGTCATGCGGGTCCTTGCAAATGTGTGCATGCTAGCACATTTGTGCATGTGGGTGCGTGCAAACGTACGCTTGTGCACATGTTTGCATGTGCATGCATAGGGATCCTTGCAAACACATGCATTCAAGCACACGCTTACGTGCACATGTATATAGGCGCTTGCACACGTATATAGGCACTTACACCCATGTGCACCCATGCACACATGTGTATATGACTCCTTGCAAAGATGCAGTCATGCACATGCTTGCACACGTGTGCCTATGCGTCCTTGCAGACACACGCACTTAATGCATGCGTACGGATGCTTACAAACACATGCACCCATGCACATGCTTGCATATGCGTGCCTATGGACACTTGCACATGTGCATATAGGTGCTTGCAAACAGGTGTACTCATGCGCATGCTTACACACATGCTGATGGGCCCTTGAGAACATGTGCATCCATGTACGCCCTTGCACACACATGCATATGGGTGCTTACAAACACATGCACCCGTGCACATGCTTGCACATGCGCACACTTGCATACACACGCATATACCTGCACACATGCTCATATGAAATTGCAACACAGGCATGAAGTCACGTATGCCTGTGCGCACTCTTATGTGTAATTGCACACGTGTTCACTCTTGCAACTGTGTGCATGCACATGCATATGCTTGAACACGCATGCATGTGTGCTCACTTTCACATGCACAAACACACACATGCATAGGCTTGTACACAGACCTACACATGCTTGCAACATACATGCATGTGCCTGTACTCTCTTACACACACGCACTTGCACACACCTGTACACACGTGGCAGTGTGCTGGGCAAGCCGGGTGCTGCTCTGGGAGCAATTAATTAACAACCATGCTGGGCATTAAGACTTTTGGTCTAATTACAGACTTTTGGGGGCGGTGCAGGAGGGAGGCACTTCCCCCACCTCCTACCCCCTCGGGGGCAGCCCCATGGCAGCCGCTGGGATGACGTGGGGTCCACGGAGGAGAAAAGCACAACAAAGTCCCCAAATAGTCTCTTTTGAGCCTTTTCTGCGCGTTTAAACGCCGCGCTGAGGTGGTTGGAAAAGCCTGGTGTTTACTCTGGAACCTACTGAAGGCGGGAGGCGGTGCAGCCCCCGCCGCGGGCTTCGGCGGCGACGGTGGGCGGAGCCCGGACGCCCCACCCCTCCGCCAGCCTCCCCTCCTGATTGGCCGCCGCTCCCTCCTTATGCTAATCTCTTGCGTCTCGCCGGGGCTGACGTCACCAGGGGTGTGTGTTTGTTGAGTAGCGCGGGGGGGGGGGGGGGGGGGGGGGGG
>JANVCC010000034.1:25173876-25189502 GCA_025345505.1 Todiramphus chloris collaris
GCTATGGCCGCGGCGGGCAGCGGCGTGGCGGCGGCGGCGGCGGCGGCGGCGGAGGCGGGGGCGGCGGCGTCGTTCAGCACCGCGAACAGCGGCCGGGTGAACGGGCTGAGCCGCCCGCCCGGCGCCATCGCCATGAAGGATCACGACGCCATCAAGCTGTTCGTGGGGCAGATCCCGCGGAACCTGGAGGAGAGCGACCTCAAGCCGCTCTTCGAGGAGTTCGGCCGCATCTACGAGCTCACCGTGCTCAAGGATCGCTTCACCGGCATGCACAAAGGTACGGGGGGGGTGCTCGGGGGGGACACCCGCGGGTGGGGGCACCCCTCGGGCGGGATGCCCTGAGGTGAGGCACCCAGGTGTGGGGCACCCCAGAGGAGAAGAACCTGTGAATTGAAGGTAGCCCTGCAGTGACGTACCCCCGAGGTGGGACGCCCTGAGGTGGAGCGCCTTGATACAGGGGAACCCCCGAGGTGGGACAGCTTGGGATGGGGGAACCTCTCAGGTGGGATGCCCTGAAGTGGGGCATCCAGGTGTGGAGCACCCCTGAGTTGAGGAACCTCTGAGGTAGAGTACCTGTGAGTTGAAGGTACACCTAAGGTGAAGGCACCTCTGAGGTGGGGCACCCCTGAGGTATGAGTACCCCTGAGGTGGAGCACACTGAGGTGGGAGTACTCCTCAGGTGGGACATCTGTAGGTACCCATGAGGTGGTGCACCCTGGTACGGGGTACTCCTGGGGTAATGTACCCCTGAGATGGAGGTACCCATGAGGTGAGACACCTTGAGGTGGGACTCCCTAAGGTGGAGCACCTCTGAGATGGTACATCCAAGTATGGGGGCATCTCTGAGTTGAGATACCTCTGATGTGGAGGTACCCTTGATCTAGAGGTACCCCTGAGGTGGGGGCACCCACCCAGGGTACAGGTGCCAACTTGGGGCTGGGAACTACCATGTGACTTGGGGGCACCACAGGGGTCAGAGCACCCTGGGGCTGGGAGGACCCCAGTGGTGTTTAGTTCACCCACCTGGGTTGAGTACATCAGTCTGGCATTGGGGCACCCACATGAGATTCAGGCATCCCTGGAATGGAGCCACCCGCCTGGGATCCAGGCACCCACACAGATGGACCCAGCAGGACCGGACTCAGCACTGGCCTGGCTGGCACCACAGCACAGGGTGTAAAGCACCTGGCACCCCGACCAGTGCATGCTGAGGGGCTTCCATGTGCACCACCAAGGTCTTTACAGACCTCCTTCCCATGGGCTGGGGGTCCGCAGTGCCAGAGAAGGGTCTGGGCACCCTGGGCATCCCTGTACACTGTCACCAAGTCCCTGTGCCATGGGGAACACCCGCTTTGCCTGGACTTTCTGGGAAGCCAAAACATGGTGCTTGTGGATGCCACCACATCAGTGCCCTTTAGCCACAGAGCAGCCACTCATCCTCCATCGTTCTCGGCCTCCAAAATGTCTCTGAGCAGCTCCAAAGCTGCTCGTGCGCCCCGACCAGCAGGATTCGCACCTTGCCAGGCCCCCTTGGTGCTTCCTCCAGCGCCGGCTTCAAGTACCACGGCCCAGATGCCAGATGCAAATGTGGATGCTCCTCCACTTTGACCTGCATCCCTCCTGCCAGAGAGCCTGTGGAGTGGGATCGCTCCTGCTCCAGCCTGACAAACTTCTCCAGAACGCCCAGGCACCCTCCATATTGTCGACTGCAGGGGAAAAAGGGGGGAAAATATAAGAGCGTAGAGGAGGAAGGCAACGTGATTCTGGATGGTAAACATGGGAAATGGCAGCGGGAGCGCCACGAGCCGCTGCGCTGACCTCCCCTTTCCACCCGCAGCCGGAGGATATTTCACCAGAGGGGGATCTTTCCTCGCTCCCCGCGAAGGTAGATGTCCCCAGCATTGCCCTGAGGCAGGCGAGGGACCCCATCCCTTGGTGTCCCCCCACCCAACTGCTGCGCTCCTTCTCCTCCCAGGCACGCTGATTGTACTTATTAAGAGTTATTAATACTTAATCAGCTGGCGGGTTTAATTGTGCCAATATTAAAAATGCATCAATGTCAATTTTATTCATTAAATATTTACTTTGTCGGAGGGAAACTGTTTTGCTGCTGTTTTAATATCGCTTTCAGCCGCTTTTGGATGTGACCCCAGCAAATGGTTGGGGGGGAGCTCTCAGGGAGGGAGCGACGCAGCAGTGGTGGCAGCTCAGGCACCCAGGTTGCTCCCACGGGAAGGGGAGAGAGAGAAGCGGGCCCCATTCCCGAGGCTCGCCCGTCGCCGCGAGCTCCGGGCGAGCGAGCGAGCGGGTGGTTCGGCAGCGTGAGTCAGCGTGGGAAAACCTCGCTCCAGGCGGATTACCGCCTTCACCATGCGTGCCTCAGCCCGCGGAGGATGCTAGGGGCCTGGAGAAGCATGGCGGAAAGTCGGGATGCGCGGCCTCGACGCCCAGAGATCGTGCTGCCCGCTCACTGCTGGGCTTTCTGCCGGCTCTGGCCTTGCTCCTTCATCCTGCTGCTCCCTCGCTCTTGTATCCACATTGCCCACCCTATTTTGGGTCTGAGCTCTGACCCTGCTGGTGGTGGTGCCCACCAGGGTGCCACTGTGCTGGATGCCATGGTGCCAGGGTGCTGGTGTGCTGGACATCAGGGTGCTAGGGTACCAGGATGCCAAGGTGCTGGGGTCTGGGTGCCAGGGTTCTGGGTGCTGGTGTGCTGGATGTCAGAGTGCCAGGATGCCAAGCTGCCAGAGTGCTGTGTTCCACAGTGCTGGGCTGCTGAGTGCAGGGTGTTGAGTGCCAGGGCACCAGGTTGCCATGGTGCTGGGATGCTGGGTGCCAGGATGCTGGATACCACAGTGTCAGGGTGTCAGGGTGCTGTGTCCCAGGGTGCCAGATGCTACGATACCAGCGTGTTGAGTGCCAGGACACCAGGGTGATGGGTGCCATGATGCTGGGGTGCCAGAGTGTTGGTGTGCTTGGTGCCAGGCTGCTCGGTGGCACGGTGCTGGGGTGCCATGATGCCAAGGGTGCCAGGGTGCTGGGTGCCATGGTGCCAGAATGCTGGAGTGCCAGGGTGCTGGGTGCCAGAGTGCTGGGGTGTTGGATGCTGTGGTGACAGATGCCAGGGTGCTGGGGTGCTGGAAGCCACAGTGCCAGGGTGCCAGATGCCAATATGCCAGAGTGTCAATTGCCAGGGTATCAGGATGCTGGGGTGCTGGATGCCCAGATATCAGGGTGTCAGGGTGCTGTGTGCCAGGGTGCTGAGACACCCCAGTGCCATCTTGGCCCCACCACCAACTCCCCCCATGCTCGGGGCTTTGCAGCAGTGCCAGGCCGGACACTGACCACGTCTCCCTGTCTCCTCAGGCTGTGCCTTCCTCACCTACTGCGCCCGTGACTCGGCCCTGAAGGCGCAGAGTGCCCTGCACGAGCAGAAGACTCTGCCGGGGGTAAGTGACACCATGGTCAGGGGTGAGCTGAAGTGGGTGATGATGACACCTACACCTGGGGGGCAGGGGCCACTTTCCAGCAGCCGCAAACCAAGGCATTGATTTTCCGGCTGTTGTGCTTTCCATGGGCTCCGACCTCCCAAGCTTAACAAAGTGAAAATAAATATTTAATTATTCGCCTAAATAAAAATCAATAAGACCGCTGGGAAAGTACTGGGGCCCATGAAAATCGGCCCTTTCTGTGGGCACGCGGAGCTGGCAGAGGGGGGGAGGGGTTTGCAACATTGTGTCTTCCTGAGCTGCATGTCAGTAGGTTTAAGAGTGAACAGCCTGCTTGGGCAGCTGAAAGGAGGTGTGGGGTCAGGTGCTGTGCACCCCTTTGTGTGCATGCACACACCCTGTAGCTGGGCACACCCCTCTTTGCTTGTGTTGATATCCCTGTGTCCCTGTGCACAACCCCTCTTTGCTTGTGCACACCCATGTGTGCTTCTCTGTACACCCGTGTGCTTGAGCACACTCCTGTGTCTGCATGCAGCCCTCTCTGCTTGTGCACACCCCCTGTAGCTGTTCACCCTCCTATAGCTGTTTACAACCCTATAGCTGTACACCGCCCCAGTTGTACACCCCCCCCCCATAGCTGTGCTCACCCCCCTATTGCGTTTCATGCCCCTACAGCTGTACACCCGGCCCTGTAGCCGTGCCCAACCCCATCCCTGTGCTCGCCCCCCGCGCCCCCGGTCCCCCCGCGCCCCCCCAGGCCCCGCCCCTGCGCGGCACGAGGGGCGTGTCCAGGCGGTGGAGGGGGCGTGTCCCCGCCGAAGCCCCGCCCCTCGGCCCGGCCCGGCTCGGCTCGGCTCGGCTCGGCTCGGCTTGGCTCGGCGGGGCTGCGGCCGCCCCTCCCCGCGCCCCGCCTCCCGCGCGCCGCTGCGCGAGCCGAGCCGAGCCGAGCCGAAGCGGGCCGGACCGAGCCGAGCCGCCTCGGGTGGAGCCGGGTCGGGACGGACCGAAGCGAGCCGAGCCGGGCCGAGCCAAGCCGGGCCGGGCCGGGCCATGCAGCTGCCGCAGGTGCCGGCTCCCGGGCCGCGGCCGCCCGTGTTCTGGGTGCCCGCCGGGTCCAAGATCCTCTGCATCGAGGTAGGGCCCCGCCTTTGTCTGCTGCCGGCTCGGCTCTGCTCGGCTCGGCTCGGGCAAGGAGCCCCAGCGTGCGCGGGGCCATCCGCACCCGCGGGGTGCGGTGCGGGGGTGCTCGCAGCCGAGGGCCGAGGGGCTGCTCCCGGGCGGTGTTTGCACGCGGAGAGGGAGGGTTGTGTTGGTGAACAGGGTGCATCTGCACCCAGAGATGCTGTGTGCGAGTGTGGGTGTTGCTGAGGAGGGTTTATCCGCACCCAGGGATGGGGACGGAGGGGTGTTGGTGAGGAAGGTGTATTTGCACGCAGGGACGGGGGTGTGTAGATGTCTGTGCTGGTGGGGAGGGTGTATCTGCACCCAGGGATGCTGTGTGTGAGCGTGGGTGTTGCTGAGGAGGGTGTATCTGCACCCAGGGATAGGGTGCATGTGTCAGCAGGGCGGTTGTTGGCGATGAGGGTGTGTTTGCATGCAGGGTGAGGGTTGTGTGTGCGTATTGATGTGGAGGGTCCGTCTGCATCCAGAGATGGGGAGGGTATTAGTGAGCAGGGTGTATCTGCACGCAGGGATGCTGCGTGTGAGTGTTGGTGAGCAGGGTGTATTTGCAGGCAGGGATGAAGTGCGTGCATGCCTGTGTTGGTGGAGAAGGTGTATCTGCACCCGGTGCTAGGCGTGTGTGCTCGTGTGTTGGCTGGAGGGTGTATTTTTCCACCCTGGGTTTGCATGTGTGTGTGGTGGTGGTGTATGTGCGGTTGCAGGTGTGCAAGGAGCAGTGCTTGGGAGAGTGTTACACTCACAGATGGTGCAGGTTGTGCATTGGTGGGGGCACAGTTTTGCTCCTGGGGCGTGCACAGGTAGGTGTTGGTGGGGAGCAGTTGCACTGGGGGATGGTGGGTGTGCAGGCATGTCAGTGGCTCTGTGTGCGCGCGTGTGTGTGTGTGTGTGTAAGGCTGTCTTTGCACCCAGCGATTGTGCCTGTGATGCTGGACTGTGGGTGTACGTGGGCCTGGTGGGTGGCAGTGGTGTGTTAAATGTGTGCACGTGTGGGTGTGCACACCCTGGGTGTGAGCAGGGAGTATGTGTGTGCAAATGGGTGTTGCCTGAGTGCCCGCATTGTGGGTCCCCGGTGGGGGAGCTGTCTGGGTGTGTGCAGGACTCAGGTGTGCGTGGGTGGTGGTAGGGATGGGGTGTGGGTGCTACTGGGGGGGAGTTGTAGCCATCCAGGGTTGGGTGTCTATCTGCAGGGAGGGTGCTGTGGCTGTTGTGTGGGTGTGTGGCTGTGGGTGGGTTCTCATGAGGACTCTGGGCTCGGGGTGTGCGGATGTAGGGCTGTTGTGTGCGGCTGTACGCAGGGCTGGGTGTCTGGCTGCACGTGGGTGTGCAGTCGTGCTCGGACAGATGTACGGTTGTGCATGAGGCTGCGTGGGTGCAAGCGTGCCAGCTGTGTAGGTGTATGGTTGTGCGGGGGGGGCTGTGCTGAGGCGAGCGTGCAGCTGTGAGTGGGTGGATGTTCATGGAGGATGCTGTGCATGGGGCTCTGGTTGTGCTCAGAGGTGTGCGGCTGTAGGGGATGCGTGGTTGCTCATGGGAGTGCGCTAGGATGTGCAGGATTGTACTGTGGTGTGATTGTCCCCACAGCTGTGTCCCCTCGCTGTGAGTTCACCCCTGGGGCTCTGGCAGCGTGTTCCCATGATGTCAGAGTGTTCCTGTGATGGGTGGCTGCCTGTAACTGAGCACCTGTCTCCCCACACTGGGCGTTTTCTGCCTGAAGACCCCCAGGGTGACATGGGCACCAGGCTCCCATGGGCACCTGTTGCTCCAGTGTCACCCGGCACCTCCAACTTGGTGGCCTGTTGGATCCTCTGGCTGTTGGGCATGAGGAGGAGGGTGACACCAAGGAAGGAACGAGGGCCAGAAGTGACCCTGTCCTGCAGGGCAGGTCCCCTGGCAGTGATTTACTGTGGGCTGTCTCTCCCCGGTGCTTGGGCTGTCGAGTTGCTCTGAATTTGGGTGGGAGCCAATGCCCCAGGGGTCAGGCAGTGGTTTAGCAACCAGTGGTGTCCCCCTTGGGCTGTAGCACACCAGCGCCCTGACCATTGGGTGCTGTAGCTGGAGCTCTCTGAGGCACCCATGGGTGATGCTGACTGGTGGGTGCTGGGACACCCCAGGACAGGGTCTCCTGTGCCCCTGGGTGTGAAAGTGTGACCTTGGTGTGTGTGAGCATGGAGGGGGGTAAGACATGAGTGAGAGTTGGGGGATGTGCGAGTGGAAAGGTGGTTGGTATGGAGCTGGGGGGTTGGTGGGCAGGTGTAGGGTGCTCTGAGGATAGATGGCTGTTGAGGAGTGGATGGATGGGTGTTGGGCATATGGATGGGTGTTGGACGTACGGATGGGTGTTGGGGTATGGATGGGTGCTAATGGGTTGGATGGGTGTTATGGGGATAGGTATCGGGGGCTGGGTGGGTTAAACAATGGGTGAATCTTGGTGGGAGATGGGTGGATGGGTAATTGTGTGGGTGTCAGGGATAGTTGTATGGGTGTTGGGGGTGGACAGATGGGTGTCAGAAACTGGGGAAGATGGCCAGGTGGTTGTTTGGGTATTGGAGATGGATGGAGAACTGTTGGGCGGCAATGGGTGGATGGGTGACCATGTGGGCACAGCACAGGGGTGCTGTGGGGACAGATGAACGGGTGACCACCACCCAGCTGAGCACGGGGGAAGCTCTGAATGCCACGGGAGCCAGTGCAGGGAGGGCACCAAGCACCCTGAGGTGGGCATGGGCCAATACCATGGGTACCAAACCATCTTTTTCAGGCGGTTTCTCGCCAGCATGGTGTGGCAGCCCCGGGGTAGGTTCGCCAGTCCTCACAGCCTGACATTTATAACCATCAGCTGCTCCCGGGGAATCAATACAGTTTAATAACCGTCGAGCAGAGACGGGAGACACATCAAAATGACACTCTGCGGCTCCATAAATGTTATTCTAAATCATACTCGCCAGGGTTATTACATTAAGTGTCCAGCGGCGGGCATGGGGAATTGATCCCAGCAAAGGCCATCACACTGGGAAATGGTACTGGTGGAGTGGGGGCGGCCCCCCCCCCCCCGAGATTGGGGATCCCTCCTCCTGGTTGTGGGGGACAAGAGGGTGTTAGTTCTCTGGGTCTGTTGCAGCCTTCAGGGTTTGTCGGATCCCACCCCACTGCAGGGGGTGGGGGGTGGAGTGGGGTGTTTGGGGGACGGGGTGACACGGTGAATCCCTCAGTGCCACCCCTGGGGGACTTTCTCCCCTCCCTGGACCATCCCTGGCTCTGCACTGACATTTCTTCTCTGCGTTTCCCTGGAGACGAGGCGGTTGCTGTGGAAACCTCCCTCCTCTTCTTCCTTAAGCATCCCCTTCCTCACCCTGGGCTCTAGGGAGCCTGATGTTGCCCCCACCCAAGCCCTAAACTTGGAGACACCCCCCCTCCTCCAGTGGGCACACATGGGGAGACCTCAGGGTGGGGGTGCACGCAGTCGGGGGCGTCACAGCAACACGCGTGCTCGAGCCATGTGCAGGCGCCCTGTCATGTGTGACATCCCACCGTTGCCGTGACGACCCCATTGAGCACATGGCTCGGGCTCCGCAGCATCGTGGGGGAAGCACGCTTGTTGCCATGGAAACGGCCATAATCGTGCCCTTTTTTTCTTGCTAAAAGAAGGGGGGAAAAGGAGGGGAGGAGAGGAGGGGAAATGGCTCTGTGGGGCAGTGGGCCAGGGACACACCCATGCTGGCCCCATGTGCCCCACCGCACACACATGTCATGCTTGTGGGCATGTGAGGTGGCCAAAATTGGGTGAGAATGGGAAAAGGTGTGAGTGGTGGCGGTGGCACTGCTGGGACTGGCCAGGCGCTGCTGCTACCACCTCAGCAGTCCCTTCCAGTCGAGGAAAGCCGGCAGGAGGCCAAGGCTGGCACCGTTGGCCTGGCAGGTGCTTGTGGCACCAGGTACCTGTCCCCAGAGCCGTAGCACCCCCAGCTCGGCATGGCCACCAGCCCTGGCTCTGTTCTTGCAGGTCCCTCCCTTGCCTTCCACGGCAGGTGGGGGCCAAATCCTGCCATTCCCCATGGAAGGGGTTTGGGGGGTGCCATGGCACCACCACTGACCGCCTGCTCCTGCTTGTGTGTTGCAGATGAACCGCCCCATCCAAGTGAAGCCGGCCGACAGCGAGGGCCGAGGAGGTAGGTCCCCCCTTTTCCGGCTGCCCAACGCAGGCAGGGGGATGTGTGGCATCACAGGGATGCATGATGGGGTGACACTGGTGATATCGCGAGGAGGTTTGTTTGCTGAGAAATCCACCAAGGGAGCTGCTTTTTCCAGTGGTGGTCAAATTTGAGTGCCAAGCAAATGCTGTCTTGCTTCTCCCCACCCAGCCAGCTGACGTCACATCACGCTGAGAATGTCCTGATGTCATGCCAGGAACATCCTGATGTCATACCAGGTGCATCCTGACATCACGGTGTGCAGGGTGCCAGCTGGCCGCGCTTTGACGGCCCCTCCAGTCTGTTGAACAACCTGCCTGCGCTGGGCACCCTGGGACCCATGGGGAGAGAGCCCTGGATTCAAAACCACCTTCTTAGACACACCGCAAGCCAGGCCCCAGCACATCCCGGGGGGACCTGGCGAATAAATTACCCACTTACCGAGTGTAATTGGTGAAGGATTAAAAATCGATGGGCAAGCTCAGGCGCTCAGCTCCAGCTCCCATCGCCCAGGAGGCAATGCTGGGCTGCCGAACCCGCTCCCCTCCCGGGGCTGCCTTGGCTGAGAGATGGTTTATGTTTAACTAGACAACACACGAGCCCTATTCCCTTAACTAATTTTCCTGGTATCTTAACGGACGGAGCATTAATCGTCTCCTGCCATTATTTATTTATTTATTTCCCCGGCAACGCTCTTGACAGGGCACCTTATTTTCTTTGTCAAATGCCATTAGCGCGCGGCGGGAGCACGCGGCTGCGCAAGACAGATGCTGGTAATAATCGTGAAATTCTCATTATTTACTCTCCCTTCTCTCGTGGTTGGCTTATTTATGTCCCCTGGGAACAGCTGGAGGCTGCGGGTTATTCTCCAAGTCAATCGTACAAAGGCAATCGCTGCTGTTTTGCGCGCTCTCTTTGTTTTCCCAGCTGCATCTCACCTCGGTACCGGAGGTGCCGGCTCCTCCATTGCTGGGAAAAGCCTCAGCGCAAGTCCCTGAAGCGAGTGCTGGCTCTTCTGGGCTTCACCCCTCCACTGTTCCCCTGCAGGAGAGGTTTTGCAGGATGGAGATGATAAACCCGGTGTCTTCGCCACCAAATTGGCACCATTCTCTCCCCAGGCTTTTTCCTGTTTGGTCCCCACTGGCAGACCAGGGCTGAGGGGATGGGTCGGTGAGCGGGGAGGGGTGGACGAATGGGGAGGGGTCGATGAGTGGCATCCTGCTCGCCGACCAGCTCCCTTTTGGTTTTAGAAGACAGGAAGCTCTTTGTGGGCATGCTGGGGAAGCAGCAGAGCGAGGACGATGTCCGGCGCCTCTTTGAACCCTTTGGCCAGATTGAGGAGTGCACCATCCTCCGAGGACCCGATGGAGCCAGCAAAGGTGAGCTCTGGGGAGCCGGGTGAGCACCCCGTGTGCCCAGGGTGGGATCTGCTGGCTGGGGAGCGGCCTAAACCACCCTCTCCCGTGTCTCTGCCTGTAGGTTGTGCCTTTGTGAAATACGGCAGCCACGCTGAAGCACAGGCCGCCATCAACAGCCTCCATGGCAGCCAGACCATGCCAGTAAGTGCCAGGCTCTTGCCCTGCCCTGTTCGACCCCACGCTGCCTGCCTAATCCAATCACCGTCTAATTTGATCCTCCATCTAATTGGATCAAAATCCTACCGGCTGGCGGTTTGTTGGCTGGATCACCCCAAGGTTCATCCTGGCCTGGGCACTGAGCCCTGGGAGTGGGTGGGTGTGCGGGGTAATTCCCTCCGCACGGGAGAAAAGGGCTGTTTGACTAATGCCGAAGGTCAAAATTGTGAGTGAGGAGGGGAGGAAGGAAACAGAGGCGAGGGAGCCGCCGCTGGAGAGAAAAAACAGCTATAATTAAACTTCACATTGATCGCTGGTTGCTGCTGCCAAACCGGGCAGCGTCCCTGGGGCCGAGGCTGCTGCGGCCGCCAGCGAATCCTTCCCTGGCACAGGGAGACATTCTGGGGGCCTTGTCAGGGTCCCGCCATCAGCCTCATCTTCCCCCGCCATCTCAGGGAGCCTCGTCCAGCCTGGTGGTGAAGTTTGCGGACACGGATAAGGAGAGGACCCTGCGGCGGATGCATCAGATGGCAGGACAGCTGGGCATCTTCAACCCCATGACCATCCAGTTCGGTGCCTATGGGGCCTATACGCAAGCGGTAGGAGTTGATGCCGATCTGGGCCTGGGTGGGGTTTGGGGAGCCCCGTGGATGGAGGGGGGCTGGTTTTGCCAGTGAAAGCCTGTGTAGGATTGTACCTGTGGGTGCAGATGCCCGTTGGGGTCAGTGTATCCCCACTTAGGGACACAGCAGAGGGTGTCACCCTCCTGGGTGAGGATGACACGGCGATAGGCCATGGTGGACCTTATTTAATATCACCGAGACCTCCTCCTGTCCCTGGGTCCAGCGAGCAGGTGGCATTTATCTGCCCAACTCCCTGCGTGGGCATGCAAAGCAGAGATCCTAATTTCTCCTCTTCTGCTCCACCCTTCTCTCAGCCTCTCACTCGCTTTCCCCTTACCCCCCATTTCTTTCCTTCAGATCATGCAGCAGCAGGCAGCCCTGATGGCGGCTGCGCAGGGGACCTGCCTCAACCCCATGGCTGCCATCGCTGCCGCCCAGATGCAGCAAATGGCCGCCTTCAACGTCAGCGGACTGGTGGCCGCCCCCCTCACCCCCTCTTCAGGTACCACCCCCCGCCATTGAACCCCTGACATCCTGTTCAGCATCCTCACGGAAGCAGGGAGGGGATGCCAGCGCTGACACCTCCCTCCCGCAGGTACGAGCACCCCCCCGGGCATCAGCACGGCGCCCGTGCCCAGCATTGCCACGCCGATCGGGGTGAATGGCTTCAGCCCGCTGCCACCACAGACCAACGGGCAGCCCGCCTCCGAGACCATCTACACCAACGGCATCCACCCCTACCCAGGTGACCCCATCCCCACAGCCCGCCCGAGGGGCAGGGGCTGTTCCCCCAGGGGCTGGGGACGTGTGAGGGGCTCGTGTAACCTCAGGTTGCACCAGGGGAGGTTTAGGTTGGACCGGAGGAACAGTTTTGTCCCCAGAAGGGCTGTCAAGGCCTGTCCCAGGCTGCCCAGGGCACTGGTGGAGTCCCCATCCCTGGAGGGGTTTCCAAGCCATGGAGATGTGGTGCTGAGGGACATGGTTTAGTGGTGCCCTGGCGGTGCTGGGGTAACAGATGGATTCAATGATCTTAATGGTCTCATCCAACCAAAATGATTCTGATTCCAAACATACATCTGAGATCCCTCTCCCATGGGGAGCTGCCCCTCCCCATGTTTCTCTTGCTTATCCTCTTCTCCCTTCTTGTCTCTTCCCAGCTCAAAGCCCGACGGTGGCAGACCCCCTCCAGCAAGCCTACGCCGGCATGCAGCACTATGCAGGTCTCAAACTTTGCTTTGCCCTTCTTCCCTCTCTCCCCTCTTTGCTTCTCACCCTCATTTTTGGGGTGTAGACATCACCTTGGGGTTGAAGCACAGGACTGGGGCCGCGTGCTTGGGCACAGGTTACTGTGGTGAGCATGGGGTGCCTGGCAGGTGCTCCGGGGCAACAATGGGGGTGACACTAATGCTGGGCACTGTCCCCTTGTCCCCATCCATGCCAGTGTCCTCCCAGAAAATTTTAGGTGGAAGAGAGTTTTAATGCCCATGGGGCTGAGGTAACACTGGGGGAGGGAGGAGCTGAAGAAAGGGGGTGAGGTTTGGGTAGCGATGGAGAGCCATCTCCATGCTGACTTCTGATGCTAGAGGTGGCTGTAGAGGCACCAAGACATCAAAAATCCTCAGATGTTCCTCCCGTGGCTGCATCTGATGGCCAAGGAGATGGGCTGTGGAGAGAAGGGAGTCAAAGCATCCTGTGGAAGAGCATTGAGTCCGGCAGTCATTTAGCTAGGATCAGTCAGTGACTTTCAGATTTTCAACAGAAAATCAAGTTTTGGAGCTCAAATTGTTGGTTGTTTTCAACCAAAAGTGCCAGCTTTCCTCAACATTCAGGCTGTATGACTACTGCTCCCCATATACCTCCTGGGAGAGCTGATCCCCCATCCCTGGCATGCCAGGAGGCTGGGTCCATGCTGGGGTGGGAAGAGCCAGCAGCCCCAGGGACAGGGGTCACCTCCATCAAGGGTAGCCGTGGGAGACATCCCTTTCACCAGCCCTTCCCGGTGTCTCAGCTACACGTTTCTCTCCTTCAGCAGCATATCCCACCGCCTACGCCCCCATCAGCCAAGCCTTTCCCCAGCAAGCGCCCATCATCCCGCAGCAGCAGCGAGAAGGTGAGGGGGGTTGTGGGGGGCACCCCGCTGGGGTGACCCCCCCAGCCTCGCATCTGATGTGTGGCTGTCCTTTATGTGTCACCCAGGTCCCGAAGGCTGTAACCTGTTTATTTATCACCTGCCCCAGGAGTTCGGGGACGCGGAGCTCACGCAGATGTTCTTGCCTTTTGGCAACGTCATCTCTGCCAAAGTCTTTGTAGACCGTGCCACCAACCAGAGTAAATGCTTTGGTAAGTCTTGGGCTGTGGCGCTCCATGATCTCCCAGCTCAGGGGTCCAGCTCTCCCCAGCATCCCAGCTCACGGGTCTGGCTTTCCTCCACTTCCCAGCTCTCCCCAGTCTCCAGCTCAAGGATCCAGCTCTCTCTGGTCTTCAGCTCAGGGGTCCGGCTCTCCCCAGTGTCCCAGCCTGGGAGTCTAGCTCTCCCTGACATCTCACCTCAAGGGTCCAGCTCTCCCCAACATTCCTGCTTGAGGATCTTCACAGGCCCTGCCATCCTAGTTACCTCCACAGACCTGCAGACCTTGCTGTCCCTATACATTCTGTCACCTTGGTGTCCCCACAGACCCTGTCACCCCAGTGTCTTTGGAGACCCTATCACCTTGCTGTCTCTGCACACCCTGTCACTCAGGTGTCCCATGAGCCTGCACATCCCATCCTCATGTCCCCACAGACCCCATCAATTCAGTAGACCCTGTCACCCCAGTGACCCCACAAATCCCATCATTTTAGCATCCCTGCAGACCACTCGTGTCCCTGTGGACCCTCTTATGTTGGTGTCCTCACAGACATCAGTACCTTGATGTCCCTGAAGCCCTTCGCATCCCCAAGGATGCCAACAGCCCATTACCCACTCTCCTGCAGTCTGGGGCTGTTGTTACCCCACCATGCCCATCTTCCAGCACACCCAAGCTTGTAGGAGCATCCTGTGGGATTACAATGCTTTGGCTGAAGTGAAGCGGCAACCTGTGATGGTCACAGTGACAACAAACTCCTGTCACCTTGTCCCTCGCCCCCAGGTTTCGTCAGTTTTGACAATCCGACGAGCGCTCAGGCAGCCATTCAGGCCATGAACGGCTTCCAGATCGGCATGAAGCGGCTAAAAGTCCAGCTAAAGCGGCCAAAAGATGCCAACAGACCCTACTGACCCCTGCTCACCTGGGCCCTGCGGAGAGGTAGGGGGGGGCACACGATACAGGGGGGCCTGACCCTGCTGCACCACCCGGCCATACCTCGGGGGACCTGTCAGTGGGGCTTGTGTCAGCGCGGGGCTTGAGCTGGCTCCAAAAATGCCATCAAGTGTGTGCGGGGGCCTCTGCGCCCAGGGTCGTGTGTGTGTGTGTGTGTGTGTGTGTGTGTGTGTGTGTTTCAAACTGGCATTTGGATCCTTCCCTTCTGCCCAGCCCTGCCCTGTCCACCCATCTCTGTTCTCTCTTCCCTCCATTGCTCTCTGTTCCTATTTCCTGCCTCCCTCCCTTCCCTTTTCCTTTCATCCCTTCCCATCCTTCCCTCCATTCCTCTCTGTCCCTCTTTCCATCCTTTTCTGTGCCCTCCCTCCACCTTTCCCTCCTCCCCCTCAGGACACCCGCTAAGGCCGCCTTGGCTGGTTTTTTGCAGGCCGGGCGTCCCTCGATGTCTGACGACTTTCCCCTTCCCCAAGTGCAGTATCCAAACCCGTAACTCTCTTTCTTTGCAACACATCCCCGAGGAGAAAGAAGAGGAAGAGGAGGAAGAAGAGGAGAATGCGATGGAGGAAACGGCAAAGAAGAGAGACATTCTGGTCGTAGCTTTTCTTTTTTGATTTTTCTTTTTCCCAAACCGGTGTTGTTTGTAACTTAACGGGAACGAGAGAGCGACGAAGACAAGGAAGGAGAGCATTGCGGCGCCAGGGCTGAGATTCGCTGCCGGCCGCTCGCCGGGACTCACCAAACCCCTCACCAGGAGAAGGGATGACGGCCCCGGGCAGCTGGGCTCCAATCTACCTTCGGTTTGTTTTTTAAAGCACTCATTTGCTGCTACTGATTTCCCAGGAGAAACGAGGAAAAGAGGCTCCAGATGGATTCTTAAACCAAAGCCGGTGGGACGGGACCAGCCTCGGGCGCTTCACCTGGAGGATGCTTGTTTGGAAAAAAACAAAAAAGAGAAAAATGGCAAGATTTCCTTTTTCCCCATGTTGGGAAGGGAAGAAAAAAATGGCTCAAAGGATGTTGGACTTATAGAAGATATATATAAATAAGTATATATATATATATCCCATGGAGCAGGGAGGCAGGACGTGCACTTCCCCCTGCTTGTCACTGGCACAGGGACATAGGATTACTTGTTTCAGAGTCATATCATTCCTTAGAGTTTAGGGACCAAAGGACTATTGCTTTTTTTAAATATATCTATAAATAAATTAATTAAAAAAACCACAAAAAACCATAAAAATAAAAAACAAAACACACACACACACACAAAAAACACAAAAAAAAAAAAAGGGGGGGGGGGGGGGTGGGGGTG